>JAACJO010000056.1:0-83388 GCA_013368445.1 Leucocoprinus leucothites
CTAAAGAGATATCATCTGCGCCTTTCCGATCCTGGATTTACACAAAGTTCCAACAGGTTCTTCGTCTCCAACTCTTCAAATTTCCGGCCATGATACCCAGACCACTCAAAATCCGAGGCAAAACCATTGAGCGTGATACACAGCTTGCTGCAATCTCCAGCACTAGTCCTCGCCTCCATCATATCAACCAGGTTATACTGCAGATTCTCTAGTATACCCCACTTGTCTCTCACAGTGTGCTTGAGTGTAAGAGTTCGGAGTGAAGGAAGATACTCGCGTTTAGGACCACTAGGGGGGAAGATGCTTCAGATAGAGTCGGAGAAGGTTCAGGGCCTGTAAAATCTCCCGGTAACACGAATAAGTAGCATTTCCCCTCTCTTCCACCACAAGGTGTTCAATCCGAGGTACGCAAGCAAAGATGTCATTGACATCTTGACTGTCGGTGACCCGAAAAGTGACAAGAGTGAGTCGTTTGAGCGTTGACGATACTGATTCGAGAAAAGTGAGGAGGGAAGGTGGGAAGGGGGATGGATCGGCATCAATATTGGTTAATCGCATTCTCTGCAGACGAGGCATGCGGATGCATGTGTAAAAGTCGTTGTACCATTCTGCATTCGCGAAATCGAAATCCCACTCAAACAAACGAAGCTGTTTCTTCACAACCGCCTTGGTCGCCTGTAAGGGATAATCGATGCCATTATCGCTGACATTAGGACGTCGACATTCGAAATCGATTATACCAGCGCATTCAAACAACAAATCCACACAAGTCTCGATCGCAACACCATAAAGTCGGAGGGTCGTCAAAGAAGGGGCTGTGCACCGATAAGGAAAATTATCAAGCAACAAGCACCGCAGCTTTGGTACACCAACAAACGAAACACGTCGTTGATTGAGCCGTTCAGGTCCATCCACCACCCCCACCGCTGGAGGATGAAGATACCGATGTCCAATCTGCATCTCCTCAAGCACAGTAAGGGAACCCTCATTCATCCACTCATACCAACTCTCCGGCAGCTCGTACAGCAAGTACGGCGGAGCCCGGATTCGGAAGTACTCGACACGTCTACAAAAATCCTTCTCGAAAAGCACAGAATTCAGAGACGCGAGGTCTACCACGCGCGGGGGTTGTGGGAATAAACCATCGAGGCGTCAATCTCAAGACGGAATTTCAAATCTCCTGAAAGGTGAATAAACAAGCCCAGAATCTTTACCCCTAGATCCGCGCCAGACTTTGTCACATTGAGAAACAAGCTGGACCAGAGGTATGGCGTCGAGTACGCGACATTGTGCCAACGAGCACAGACTTGGGAAAGTTGGGTGGGAGTGGTAGGTATCACCATGCGCTGGGTCTTGTGAATGTTGATTCCGTGGATTTCGATAGAGCATGCGATTGCGAAAATATGTGACAAAATCTCTGGGGGTAAGATACCGATGTCTGAGTGCATGCCGTCGAGGTTGGGCGCTGGATCCATGTGTTCTTAGCTAAAGCAGAGGAGCCGTGTTAAAGAATGTGCAGTTCATGGACATCCACCCTCACGTGGGGTGACGATCGAGTGACAGGGTCAGTTAGCAGTCCCGAATTACCTCGCCAGGCGAGTCAAGCTATTAATTGTGGGGTCAAGGATGAAGATATCGATAGGAGTAAGTAGGACTGTAAGAAAGCTAGTCTAAGTCCTTTTTCTTCCTCCTGAAATTGCATATCACCCCGAACCTGGATTTACACAAAGTTTCGACTAGTTTTGCGCCTCTAGCTCTTTAATGATACTCACACCACTCAAAATCCGAACAACAGCTGTTGAAGGGGGCACGTAATTTGGCGCAGTCTCCAGCACCAGCCCGTGCCTCCACCATATCGTCCACATTACACTGGAGATCCAGGAGTAAACCAAACTTGTCTTTCACAATGTGCGTATATGTGGGGGTCTGGAGCAAAGGGAGATACTCGTGTTTAACAATCTGCTTTTTTGGGTGGCTCGAGTGCCATTAAGATCTCCTGGTAATACGAATAAAGAGCACTGCCTCTCTTCGACCACAATGATAGCCGATCTGCAGCTCCTCGAGCGCATGGTGATACTTAGCACTCCTGCCCTTCTTTCCCAAGTCTGCTCTCACTGGCACAACGTCGTGCACTCGACTCCATACCTCTGGTCTAGTTTGTTTCTCGATGTTACAAAATCTGGTGCGAGGCTTTGGATTAGTATTCTTGGGCTGTTTATCAGGTTCTCGGGAGATTTGAAATTTCGCTTTGAGATTGATGCTCTACTAGTATGGTTGATCCTTCGCGTGCGGTAGACGTCACGTCTTTGAATTCTGTGCTTTTTGAGCAGGATTTCGGTAGACGTGTTGAGTACCTCCAGATTAGAGCTCTGCCGTACTCGGTGTATGAATTACCGGAGAGTTGGTATGAGTGGATGAGGGAGGACTCGTTTTCTGCGCTGAGACTTGTGAATACTGATTCCATGGATTTTGATAAAGCACACAAGTGTGAAAATACGTGACGGGATCTCTGGGAGTAGGAGACCGATGTCTGAGCGCATGTCGTCGAAGTCGGGCGCTGTCCTTAGCTAAAGCAGAAGAGTCACGCTATAAATAATTAACTGATCGTCAACGTTCGTGATCGCATCAAAGAAGCAACGGACATTCCTCGGCATAACCTAATCAACCCACGCACAGACCATCATCCCGCACGGACCATCCCCTCCCCTCTCGCACGGACCACCCTCCCATCCGAGTAAGTAAGTTAACAAACACACGAAAAGCCTCAAATAAATATATTATCGCATAACCCTAACCAAACAAAAACAAAAAACACAAACAATCATACCAAAAGAAATCG
Source organism: Leucocoprinus leucothites (assembly GCA_013368445.1). Lineage (NCBI taxonomy): Eukaryota > Fungi > Basidiomycota > Agaricomycetes > Agaricales > Agaricaceae > Leucocoprinus > Leucocoprinus leucothites. Next base: position 2,840 of record JAACJO010000056.1, read on the forward strand.
TAAAGTCATAAACCAATAGTTTAAACCGAAACCAAAAAGACGAATTTACCATACCATACCTACCCTAAGAGATAGAAGAAAAATGATATATGTATTATTGAGGAAACAAGTATCGGTCTACGCAGAAAAATCCAAACTCGAAGGAGAGTCACATTAAAGCAATGAGGCACAGGCACCACCTGCGCGCAAAGAACATTGCCGAAATTTTTAGACAACATCGAAAGGCGAATACGGCAGGCGAAAGAGAAAGGACACCATCATTGGGAGGAGGATCGTGCACGAGTGCCATCCTCGAATCGAGGGAGCAGTCTGCAAACACTAAAAAAACCGCAGAGGAACCACCAGATCTTCATCGCGGAGAGCTCAACCAAGCATCAGACGATATACACCAGCACCAGCACGACCGACCACAACCAGCACGCGACGGGCGGGGGGTAGAAGGCAGCGCTGAGGAGCGCGCAAGCCCAAACCGACAAAATCCCGCGTTCCTTGTCGCTGTCGTTCGTTCCCCCATAGCGGAAAACTCGCGCAGTCCTCCGCCCATCGGTATCAACAACTCTGGTATATAGAAAATCTCACAAACACAATCATCGACGGCATTACGAGAAAATAAAAAAAGGAACGTTATTATGATGCTGGTCGGTCACTGGTGGCTGGTTGGCTTGGTTGGTGGTACCGGTCTAAGGCGTGCGTGTTTGGCTATGACTGCGATGCGATGCGATGCAATATGGGTCGTACTCCCCCTCCCCTCTCCTTCCCCGCCTCCGCCCTCCACTCCTCTACACCCACTCATTCGCTCCGCACCTTCCAAAATACAGCAGCAGCAGCAACAGCCAATACCACGACCGCACCCGCAGTCTGGAAATTAACCGCATTCTTAACGTACTCATCAGCATCCTCTCCCTCTACACAATCCAAAACACTCACCAAAACCGGTCTCTTTGCATCATCAGTGCGCACAATAGAAGATTCTTCAGATTCACTGACAACACTAGCCGTCAACGACTGCGGCGTCGGCAAATGCGTCGGCACATGCTCAGACTTGCTATGCTTCCCCGCCGTTATCGTCGCGGACGAGGACGCAGATTTGTGTTTCACGGGCCCAGGAACCTTTTTACCCTCCTCCACCTCTTCCTCGCTGGCAAATTGTGAATATGACGATGATGTCGAGCCTGCATCGTCTTCATACGCAGTGGACGTCGGGTCGAAATGAGAATAACGAGTGGAAATTTCTTTTGGTTGAGCGTCGACGAGTAGATCATGAGAAATGTGGTACGCACGAGTCAACAATGTCGTTGTCGTCGTCGTCCCATCGTCATTTTGAGTTTTATCAACCGAGGAAGAGGCGCCCTCTGTAACTTTAACGGCATCAACAACCCCATCCACCTCACTCTCACTCTCACTTTCCTCTCCTTCAGCTCCTCTCACTCCAACCCTCCCTCTCCCATTAATACTAGGACTTGCACCGGCACCGGCACTCACACTCCTCCGCTTTCTTCTCCTCCTCCCTGACCTCCCACCACCACCAGAATCCGAGCTCTGACTCCTCGGACTGGGAGGCGTCACCAACCCGCTCCCTCTGCCATGCCCATGAGCAATAACATCCCCATTGGCTATCGCACCGGCTCTCAAGCCAGCCAACTGAACCTCCCTCAACTGATTCTGCATCCTGACCATCTCCTGCTTTTGCGTCCCAAAGTCCTTCACGAGGGAAGTGGTGGTAGAGGAAAGTTGATTCATCTTGTCGAGGGAGGTATCTAGATGGGTGACACGAGTCTCCCACTCTTCTCTTGCACGCCTTAGGCGCTCACGTTCTTCCCTCCATTCTTCTCGAACATCACTCCATTGCCCATCGACCGTCTTTTTCCATTCGGTAAAGAATGAAGTGAGCGAAGTTTTGATGCCCTCTTGCTCCTCCGCCTTCTCTTCTTTCAATGCCTCTGCCTCCCGCTCATGCGTCTCGCGCGTCTCCTTGACAGCCCTCTCCAACTCTCCGACTTTACCCTCCAAAGCCCGAATCGTATCCTGCGCAGCGGCATACTGACTCTCCATGCTGCTCGTCAACTGGACCATGGCCGACATTTGCGCGCTGAGCTGCAACACTTGCTCAAACATCTGATCATTTGTGACTCCATTGGTAGGTTGGAGAGCAAGCGGCGATGTTTTACTGTTGGTAGGAGCGAGTAGGGTGCCAGACCGTGTTCGCGGAGAAGATGATGACGAAGTGTTGATGCTCGGGGGTTTGGTGGTATCCTTTGAGGAAGGGGAATCGCCGTTGGTACGAAGACCAAACAAGGGCTCAGGCGTTCTCGGTCTTCCAACATTGAGATCCTCCTGCTTCCTCATCGCCTCCCTCTCAAGCTGCCTCTCTCTCTCCGACTCGTCACTACTCCTATCCTCACGCTCGCGCTCAGGATCAATCGGATCGGCTCTATCGTCCGCACCATCAGCATAGTCTCCCGACTCGTCAACCTGATCATGTAAATGTTCTCGCTCAGCAGCAGCCACCTCTTCCTCATCCTCCTCCTCGACTCGTTCCAGCTCGTGAGGGATGATGGTCGCAATACTACGCCTATCGTCTTCCTCATCATCGTCATCGACGTGATCGACCTCATCCAACATGCGGATATGTTGGATGTCGTCATCGTCATCCGGATCAAACCCACCACGAGGCTCCAAAAGACCTTCCTCATCGTCCTCGGAACGTCTGGATTCGTGATGGTCAGATTCATCAAACATGATTTCCTGGCGACGATTGCCAAAGAGCTGACGAAGATCGTGGACTTCTTTTCTAATCAAGTCTTGATCGGCGAGGACCTCTTCGAGGGCACGGACCTTGTTGGCATGCTCGGCGAGGGAGGATTGGGTCTCGTGTAGTTGAGACTGAAGCTGAGAGATGAGGTTGGGGGAAGATGATGATGAAGAGGGAGAGTGTGACGGCTCTTGTGGCTGCTGGTTCTGAGAGGAAGGTGATGATTGGCGGGTAGGTCGTACGGGGGGTAACGAAGCTGGATACGGAGGGACATTTGACGGCTAGAAAAGGGGGAATGAGAGATAATTATAAGACTAGAGAATGACACAGACCATGTTACCGCCGAGGACATCATGAATTTCTGACATGGAGCCGTTGAGAGAATGGAGTTCAGAGCCGGTCTCTCGGCTCTTTTGAAGCTCGCCTTGGAGACGACTAAGGATATGCTCAAAGGTAAGGCCAGACTTGCCCGGTGGACGCATACTGCCGCCCATGCCTCCAATACCGCCCAAGGCCCCCTGAGCAGCACCGACGTTCGGTCTCCTCTGGAAGCTAAACTGAGAGCCATTGGGACCAGGCTGACCATTTCCCATAAGTGACTGCTGAGCATACTGCTGCGGGTGGTGAGGGTGATGGGCGTGCTGCTGAGCTAGGAGGTGTTGTTGTTGTTGTTGCTGCTGCTGATGCTGCTCTGCCCGGGCAGCGATTTGGGCGTCTTGATCCGAAAACACACAGACTGCCCGTGCAGCGACTTTGTGGTGGATAATCGTCTTGTTGTCCTCGCCCACAATGTCTATACCGAATTCCTGAGGACAAGAGGTGAGGGATTTATGCGCATATAGGGACGCAAAACTTACGACAATATCGTCGCTTTTGAGTTCGTACGGCTCAGACTCGACGCCCTCTGGACTGAGTCTCTCGCCGTTGATAAAAGTGCCATTGCTCGACTTGACGTCCTTGATGTAAATCTTCCATGCACACTGTCAGCTCAACGCTTTTCTCTCGCTCTCACACTACACAGCCTCACCTTGTTTCCATCCTCCCAAATCTCTGCATGCTGCCGACTGAGCACCTTGGAGTCGAAAAACCCATTCTTCTCTCCTGGTGCCGTCTTGGGGTTCGTCTGCCTGCCAATCTTGACCCGCTGCCCTGCGACGAGCGAGATGTGCTTGGGGACAAAGGAGTCATTGAGGGGATAGAGGTAGAGGGCGGGGAAGAGTGTCGGGGCTTGTGCTGGTTGTTGGGGCTGCCCAGTGTACGGCGGAGGCGGGGGTGGCATTTTTTGGGAGGGGAAAGCAGCGACGACGACAACGATGATGACAAGACTCAGCCCACGCCCTTCAATCAACAAGCTGACTAAGCAGCCCTTTTCCACGATACCACGTGCATGCCACATCCCCTTCACACGGTGTCTCCTCGTGGCCTCTTCGTACACGTGAAGCACATCCTCATGGTGGTGGTTTTAAACCTTGTTCACACTCGTCCCTTAGAGTCCAAGGTCTTTTGTATAAATGACATTGATCCTACTCCGAGCTACAAAACCATCCCGACAGTATATATACCAGCTGACTCAAGGATTCACCGGCGTAAAGTGCCAAGAGTGACGAACGGCAGCATAGGATGCGACCATAGGCTAATAAAGATCAAAATCACATCCGACCACTCCAGAGAACAAGCACCTTACCGAATCGTCAAGAGCCAATACTTGCCGAAGATCTCGGTTATCAAAAGCAAATATACTGAACCAACCCCCCTTACTAGTCAGTCACCACTCCGTCTAGAAAGAAACAAGCGCACTTGTAATTATCCCCATCACCATGCGAGATAATCCAACGCGTCTCATACGAAGGATCCTTTGGCTCGTCTTCCCGAACTCGACGTAGCTGCAACGAATATGACGCTACCCGAACTCCATCTTGAAACGGAGGTTTCTGTAGCTCGTAAAACGTTTTCATCACCGCTTTGGGGTCCTTGCCCACATCGGAATGATGTATTTCGTATGCTTCTTCTGAATCATCACCTTGGGCTTCAATAACAACCCATTGTTGTAACTGTATGGTAGGATACGGTCAGTTATACCAAAACAGGGATGATATAAAACGCACGAGTTGTTCCTCTGGAGTTGTACCCTTTGGCTTGAGCTCGACTCGATCACCAGAGCGTGTCAGGTATCGCGGAGTTGAGCTCTGATCCTCGTAGATATAGTACAGAATCTCATCAAGGGCCATAATTCAAGAAAGCAAGATCGCGCTGAAAGGGATTCACACCACACAATGGTATATATACATTCTGTCAAACAAATCCCAGCATGGTCCCTTTGTCCATCTTTAGCTACAGTCCCGTGCCAGAGACTCATTATCGCCCTTGCAATCGTGGTTTTTGATAGGCATATTCCCATACACTCCGCTCAAGTACACTGACAGCCCAAATTGAAGATGTGTGACTCCCGGTTTATCATGTCTCTTCTCATACCCGCTGTCAAAGATTGTCCATATCATATTCCCCAACTAGTCCCCACGACTCGGAGGATAGGTATCACTTCAAATCCCATTCTATACAACTTGAAGTTTCCGATGATGCAGTTTTCTATTGACAGGATCCCCTACATCCACAGTCAACGAACAATACATTGTGGTGAATAAATAATCCTCTGGGACTATCGGATTGCTACTGAATAATTTTCTTAATCTTTAAGCTCAATAATCCACCAAGATTATTGAATAATGATTGAGCACTTTTCTCAACCACAAACTCGAAATTCCAGATAGACTATTGATGAAATATTTCAGTCCTCAAGCCTTTACTTATCGTAATCTTATTAGGATAATACATCAATATATTTTTAATAATATGTCCGGATTATTGATTCACCGGTGCAGTTATACTACAATAAAACTCAAAATCCAAAGGCTTACCAAAATATTGTCATAATTATTGTTCATTCAGAAAATTTAAGCTTGAGGCTAAGAAAAATATCCCATAATAACTCAATAATCCTCGCGGATTATTGATTCAGGGAGGGTATATATAGCTTAGCATGTTCGATTGATCCACGCCCTCTCAACCAACAAACTGACTACTAAGCCCCATTTTTCTACGCTACCGCATACAAGCAACATCCCTTTCACACGTTGACTCCTCGCGGTATATAGAACTTCAGCTGATTACTCGCTCTCAGATGTCAACCTAGCACCTGAAAAGGCTTGCACAACTTCACTGCAAGGACGAGCACACTGAGCGCTCGAGCCTGCCTGTGGAAATCCCTCCCCCCAGGCTACTAGCATCGCTGATTCTGGACCTTTGGCACGCTCTATCCTTTACACTTCGGAGTCTAACAAATGCTCACCCAAAACGAGCTTGTATATAAACCACGTCGCAGTTCAGACCAATACTACTCCAAGCTACAAACCCATTGCCACATTGTCTGAACAGGTCTGCGTAAACACTAGCTGATAGATATCCATTCACGAATTCACTGGTGTAAAGTGCCAAGAGTGGCGAACACCAGCAGAGGATGCGACCATAGGCTGAGGATCAAAATTGCGTGAGCACCAATGTCCATTTGACAATTCCAGCCTTACCGAATCATTCTGGATTACAACCTCCTGAAGAGACGGCTTGTCGAAACCAAATATACTAAACCAACCCTAGTCAGTCACCACTCTGGCAAGAAGCGTCAAAGCGTACTTGTATTTATCCCCACCAGCATGTGCAATAAACCAACGCGTCTCATACGAAGAGTCCCTTGGCTCGTCATCCCGAACTCGGCGTAGCTGGAACGAGTATGGTTCTATATCCTGTCCATCTGGAGAGGGACCATTCCGTGGCACGTAAAACGCTTTCATCAACGCTTTGGGGTCTTTGCCCACGTCCGAATGATGTATTTCGTAAACCTCTCGTGAGGGATGACTCCGATCTTCAATAACAACCCACTGTTGCAACTATATGATATAATTTATTTCAATATACCATAACTTAGTCAATACAAACACAACAATACGCACGAGTTGCTCTTCCGGAGTTATACCCTTTGACTTGAGCTCGACCTGATCATCAGAGCGTGTCAGGTATCGCGGAGGTGAGCTATAGTCCTCGTGGATATAGTACAGGATTTCCTCAAGAGCCATAATTCAAGAAAGCGAGATCACACTGAAAGGGATGATTCACACCTCATGATGATATATATACTTGCTTGAACATGAACATGAACATGAAAAGATTCCTTTAGCTGCAATCTCGTACCAGAGACTCGTCATTGGATAATGTTCGGGCTGTATCGAAGATGCAATGTCCTTCAAGTGCACTGTACCCTTTGCAATCGTGGGTTTTCCAAATCTCTGATAGGAATATTCCCATGAACTCCACCCAAGTACACTGACAGCCTGAAGTGAAGATGTGAGGCTCGCGATTTATTATGCCCCTATCCAAGCCTGCCGTCAAGATTGCTAGTAATACCCATATCAGACTTTTGAATTAGTCTCCACGGCTCGGAGGGTAGGCGGCATTTGCTGGTTTTTTCGGCAACTCACAAATGCCGTATCTTGTTGTTCCCGATAACGTGGTTTACTATCGACAAGCTCTGCTAGTAAATCCACCATCAAGGAACCATACCCTAGAATGATGACCAAAGCCTGAAACGGGTATCACAGAGATTTTTCCAATCACGCTTAGGGGTGAAATCTGTGTTCCTCACATCAGTCGTACTAACTCCATCAGTCAACATCATGCGAGGCCTGCACCCACCCCGCAAACACACCTTTGCGGGCTTCATTAACACCACATCCATTCCTTTTAAAACAAACAAAATACGTCAGGAAAAACATCTTCGACAACTGATAATCAGTGGCGTAACGCCACTCTATGCATTGGATGTTTCCCAGGAAAGCGAAAAGTAGCCACGCACACAGGTTTTCTCCGACCACCGACTTTCCATGGCATCCCTGGCAAGGTGAATGCTGGGACTCGCCGATTGACTTAAAAGTCCCAAACCCGGTGTAATGCAAGTCCAGTTCAGTGCCTTCCCTCCGATTAAATCTCAAGATGACAGGTAACCTCTCCGCTGGTCTTTACTATATCCACGAGAATACCGATGATACTTCACGATGCCTCACCGCTTCAAAGGAAGGTGTCACGCTCAAGCCAAAGGGTGAAAAAGGCCAGCTTGTAAGTATCCCACCACATCACCTCGACCAAAATACCATGATACTTTGACTAAATCATGGTTACATATAGTGGCAGGTCCGTGTAGTGTATGAAATTTATGCTGCGGATGCTGTAGGCTCGGAGAAATGTACAAACAAATTGGCGATCAAGCGTATTAGGAACTCGAAAGACGGAAAGATTCTATACGACCTCGTCGGGCTACAGGAGAAGATTGCCGATCCTGAGGAAACTTCGTTTGTAATTAACGCCGCAGACTCGGATGGCTATCTGTGAGTTTTTTCCCCTCCCGTTTCTTAACTAACTCAATATCTAACCAAACGAAACCATTCTAGAATTACGGGGGCCGATAAATACAGCTATTCAGCAATCAACATAAACTCAAGCAATCCAGCTGATTCTTCGGTACATCTCTGTAACATGTTGGGCATTCGTCAGTGCTGACTTCCTCTCTGTAGCCTAGCGCAGAACGGATCGAAGCCATTGGCACTTCAAAGCCTCCAAAGGCATGGAACTTTAAGTCGGCATTTTAGACTTAGAAGGTGAGATATATAGTAGATTGAGAAGTAGATGGAGTTTGAGATATCATTTGGTATTCCTTCTGTGTGTGTTTATACATCGGAATTCTGCTTGTCTCTGCGTAAGTTATGTAAATGTATATCATCTGGGTTTCCTACCGAGCACATTTCAAGGCGCGGTACCCCTCGAAATTGCCATATCATTATTCGACATGGCGCTAATGGAATACGTCCGATGCACACACGGCCATCGTCTGTACTTGAATATTCCACCAGTGTGATAAAAACTTCATGATAGACAATCATATAAATGATTTCATTGATAGTATGGAAGACTAAGCCAACGCAGGATATTCAATAATACTTATAACGGTCTCGGGTTACTCGCCCAATAGTCAACACATTGTTGCTTCATAGCCGCTAAAGTAACTGGTTAGTACCATCTCAGGGAATAGATTGTGGATAACGGTAACACACCCGTAGGCATATTCTTTTGATATTTTATTATTTCGCTTTTAGCTTCCGCGAAAATTATTGCCATTCCTCTGTGAACATATTAGGTTCAGCCCGCAATGCTTTTGACAGACAGACGGCGAGTGACTCACAGTACAAGGTGTGCGTCAATATGACTAGTACATAGTTAATACACAAGAAATCAAAAGATGATGCTGAGTAACTTACCAGTGCATGATCCATGGACCAGGGTTGTCGGTTCTGAATCGGATGATGACTTCACTTGTGGTCTTGTTGGCACTATGGATGAACTCGGATGTCGCAACCGTATCTCGTTGAATTGGGGGATGCCTTATATAATCAATCTCCGTAAGGTTTCTCATATCACCAACGGACCGCAGAACAGAAAATGTGTGCTGATAAAATCATAAGAATTATCAGTACGAATGAAAAGAAAGAATACACTAGGAAACTTACGCCATGTAAATGCATGGGATGCTACAGCGCATTTAATAAGTAAGCGTTAGAGAGGAGCGAGAAAATGACGTACTGGGCCGCCCTGGATGGAGTCTGCTTTCTTGAATGTTACTTGGATTGTCTTGTTGCGCTCAACAAAGATAGTCCCGTCTGGGAAATCAGCTATATATAATCGTGAGCTCTCGGCCTTCGACAGTAGCGTACGACGTACAAGGATCCATTTTGTTGTTCAAAATATTTAGTAAAGCTGGCATAGACGGGCGTTCATACTTCTTTCCGTTGAGCGCAAATCCAGCGAACTTTCCACCGGGGGCTTTCTGAAATTTATTTTTTTTCAGTTCGATACAGGGCGTACTGTGCAAAGACTTACAGCCAGACCGACTTCAATCTCATGAAACTCGAGGTCTTGATCGAGCTTTACACATGCAAGTAAATTTTACACCCCGAGTTACTGAGGGGGTATACGTACCGTGGTGTCCTTCTCGCTAGACTGAGGCAGTTCGAAGAATACTGATGAGTGTACACCATGAGTTAGATCATCATTGGAGCGCCTACCTCGAGGCTCGCTTCGTTTAATGACAACCTTGGATGATTTGGCCACATAGTGCTGCGAGTAGTCCCGTCGCCGGGTGCCCCTCCGTCGGTATAATGTAAGACTCCATAAGCTGGGTATCCCTGATGCAGGGTTGAGTTGCTGTTTGGTTTATCTGATGGAACTTCTGCCCGTATCACTAGTTGGAACGTGTTGGCTGAATTGCTTGGACCTGATGACAGAGAAATTGTGCCCTACAATAATTCCTTGTGTTGTCTCTACCATGTGTGTCCAGCTTGAATCATCTCTGAGTATATTCCCAAGGAGATGGAGCTAGAAACTCACAATAAACGAGTAACGCTGACCCGGATGTATAGGTATTCTCATAATTTTGTACGGCTTGATGAGAGTTCCTTCTACTTCGATCACGTTTAATCGATGCTCGTCGATGGCAAACTCCCATGGAACGGCACACGCCATGCTGATTAAGCGGAACCGATATCTATTTAATGTGAGGAATATGGTCAAGCACATACTTCTTTCGAGGCTTACTTTTTGTCCTTCTGCACACTAATGATAGGTCTGACTTGACCGTTTATCAACGTTAAATCAGGTAGACTGCGACCATTTGTGTCAATCCGGTATGTGCAAAGTGATAGTACAAAAACTGACCTCGGACCCTCAGCAGCCCTTTGACCTAATCAGAAGGGTAAACATGAAGGGCAAATTCGTTGATCTGAACCATATGACTCACGGAACCTAGGGTCAAATCATCAGCCTTATGAATACTCGCACTAATATCAAGAACACGCACCAGTCAGAAAGGGTGATCACCGTATTGTCTGAACAATTCCGAAAACAGCTGTTAAGAAACCTTCGAAGTTCAGTTCAATTTCCTCGGCTCACCGTTATCTAGAATAACAACCAGTGTGTTAGTTAAGTCCAGTACTGACGTATTGTATCTGTGTAAAATTCTTCACCATCCTCTGCATTGTAACCAAATCTCCCAGGGTCTTGGGGATCCCGCACGATGAGAGCACCTCTGAGTCCGTCACAATATTGGGCGCCTATTACATAAATCAGTTACTAGCACCAGGAAGCGGTAAACGTACTTACCAAGGTGCGAGTGATACCAGAATGTTCCCGCCTGGTCTGTTATCGGGAATTCATACTTGAAGCTCTTCCCTGATGGGATAGGGCACTCTGTCACAAATGCCACACCGTCCGCCCAACTTGTCTGATGCTGCATTATCCCATGCCAATGCTTGAGACAGAGGGCCAACATTATTCACTGATGAAGCCAAAACAAAACACAAAAAACAGATACTCACGATGCTCGTCTCGGTCTCCATTCTGGGGTCTCTGAGTCGATTGTGGACATTGATGGATAAGGTATCGCCCTAACAAGTCAATCAAGCACCTGCTTCACAAGCATGGAGAGGTGTGTCCGTACCTTCCAGGCATTGATGATAGGACCGGGGAAGGTCAACTCATTGGGTTTACTCCCTACGAGGACAGCGGTACGGTCGATGAAACACCCGGACTTGCAGTCTCCAGCAGGCTTGGTACAAAACTCGAGGTGTTTGGTATTGTTCTGGGTCTCAGGAATACAGTAATGTGTGACATTGTTCCCAATGTACAGATTGTGCTCAAGAAGTCTGTTTGAAACGATCCCGGACGTTGCGAGGATTGGCGCAGCCTTGTTGCGCCAGAAGCCAAAGGATGGAAAGAACATGATGCTTAGACGAGCAGAACTTTCGAGGCGCTGAAATAAATACAAGAAGCTCATTTCTAGATTATTTAGATAATCTGGGTCCTACTCGCCCTGGAAGTGATAGGTACCCAACCGGCGAGTCGGGGGACTCAGCGCCGTCTGTTATCGTAACAATGAATCTCGCCGTGGTACGCCAATATCTAGGGTTCTATGACTCCAACAAGAGACATGCTACACGTTCTTGAGGGAATATCTGTTGAATGGAAATGACATATCTTGACAGGTAGAAGGCTTGCAATAAAGACTCACACGATGCCGTTTTCTATTCTTCATAGGTTTATGGTAATGACGGACGAAGAGCGCCAAGCTCCAAATCCGGCAGAGGTGAAACCACGATACAGCCGGTATCATTCACGGCTTGGAGATTCCGAAACACCAACTCTTACGAAAGTCCCAGGCGTCGGTGGTAGCTCCGTGGCCTGTTTTGTGGTAAATGTCACCTAGGTGAGTGGTGGAATGAAAGGGTGAAGCGTGTGAGCTTGAAGTGTCACATTGACAGAACGTTTGTACCTTCGGCGCTTCCATCATATAACCAATTGACGGGTTGGCACTCCTGCTCGTAGCCTTCATTTCTACCTCTGCAATGTCGTCCTCTCCTCCAGTTACCTATCGTATCAACAATGCTGTCTTCAACTCGCCTGTTGGAGTAGCATCATCTGACAAAAGCCCGAAACCCTTTCATCCAATCGTTGGAACTCGATGGGACTCAGATGCGTCCTTGAAGTTTGGGTTGAGCTTCACTGAGAAGGGTCGTGCCAAGCTCTACATCGAAGACTGTCCAGTTGTACTGTCCAACAGGATCGTTTGTGCTGCAAGCAATGTAATAAGTCCACCCGATGAGTTTGTGCTTGAGCTCGTTTCGGAAGCAAATTTCCGCAGGTTGTACAAGTGGGTGTCGAAGAATGTGGAAATTTGCGAGAACTTGATTTCTGCTCTTAGGATTTGTTGGGCTTCCAGCCGTGACTTAGTGTGGACTCTCAACTCTGCCATTGAGCCGGCCAACTCGGTCAGTATTAGCTTCTTCAAGTACACTGCCTGCTAATTCATAGTCTTAATTCACAGGTTTTCCTTTCTCCAGATAATCCGGATGCTCCGTACAATCCGCGACAGCTCTGGTACCTGGAATACCAGCCCTTATGATTTATTATACAGAAACAGAGCCCACTATATGTTACAATTTACGCGTACATAACTACATGTAAAAACAAGGTGGAATCACAAATTATAGTCATCCGCTCACTCTCAAATGCTTGGTCCACTTAAATTGAGCTACATGTCTGAAAATCAGATATTCATGAGAGAAGGGGGCGACAAGACATCGCGGTAGTCCAGGCATCGGGTGTAAGGCAAAGCCGGTGTTCTTGGGCAACAGCTGAATCGGATAGCCGCAGATGACCTGGACACCATTGCATATTGTATCTGACTCGAATCTTGTCATGGGGGCTCTTTCATTCCGATCAGGACTCATACCCGATACCGGTTTCTTCGTGGATTCGTACTTTTCAAAACAAATGTTGCAAGCTCTTCTTCGGTTCCTGTTGATGTCCCAAACGGAGGACTCCACCATCCTATCTTGATCTTAAAGGGGTGATTTACGACAAAGGACAGGGTATAACCACATCAATGCCATGGAGTTCATTGCCATCATCATATCTAATGTCAAGCGAATACGAGATAGGATTTTCTTTGAATCTGCCAAAATGTTGTGGCAACATTCAGCCTGTCGTAACTTACCCCTGGGTCTACGAAGCTATCATTCGGATCTCACGAACACCGGCGAAAACAGTATCAAACAACTTCAAGGAGCGCCAATGCGTGTGAGTAGTTCGACTCTCGAGCATGTCATATCACAGGATGTGGAAAAGATTCCATAGATAGCGCCCTCTTATAGCACTCCCGCTCCGAACTCACCTCTCTTCCTACCCTCGCCATGTCTTCGTCGACTTTGTTCTCGTCGACCCAGAACAATATCTATCGTGTTATAAACGCTCTTTTCGAGGCACCTGTTGGAATATCAGCAACAGAGGCTTCTGGGACTGGGTTACCGATCGTTGGAACTCTGTATGACCTCGCAGCCTCCCAGAGGTTTACGGTGTATTTCACCCATGACAATCGTGTTACATTTTTCATCGATGAATACCCAGTCGTAGTGTCGAGAGATCATACTCTTCGCGCGTCTACCAACTCCTCTGAGAAAATCGCAGAGTTTACCGTGGAATTTGTCTCAGAACAAAACTTTCGTCGGCTGTACAAGTGAGTCCTCTGCATTAGTTTAGCGTCCATGACTTGACTTTTGCCTACAGAATTGCATCTGTTGACGTACCGGGTACTGTCTGGACCCTCAATTTCTCCGCCGCAGAACCCGGTAACAAGGCAAGCCCGTATTTCTCCTAGTTTTGTCCTCTTAGCTCATGTCCCCCTAGGTCTTTCTCTCGCGTAATGATCCATCCAACCCGCGGCAGCTCTGGGAGTTGCAATATAATCCTTATTAACAATGCTCACAAACCACCTGGTATTGTTTTACATTGCCATTGTAAAGTCGTGTATTACACCCATATTTATCGATTTCAATCTGAATATGGATTGGCTTTTGATCTAAACATCTACAATACATTCTATTAAGCCTCTCCGAACATCGTAATACATCGGACGCACCGAGTCCTCCGTATCAAATATTAGTATGATGGATTTTTTGCGGGGTTCAAGTCTTATGCGCTTGTTGCACAGTTTGATCCTGCGTATCTATCCTTCCTTACCTCAGAAATCATATTGAGGGTGTGTGAAAAGTATATTGGATTATAGGCCAACAATGAGAATGGTGTCGCAAGGCAACAAGGAGACAGTTAAAAGTAAAAGTATCAAGAGTACTCAGCGATCATCAGGCTGGCCCTCTCTGCAAATCTATAGATCGCAAACTGTGGGTGCCCACTTGGATTGAGCAGCTTCGGCGTTTTCAGTAAATCGTAGTGGTACAACAATACAATGAAAACTCACGATCACTGAACCATCAACAATCCTCAAAACAGTGGTACTATTTGCTCGAAGATCTGGATCAACGACTCTCCAACCCGCATCCTTCAGAGTCATAGCAGCAGAACCTGTAGAGTGGGAGAAACCATAGGTACTGGCTTTCAAGAACGCTTCAAGTGCCTCGTCTGACCAGGGTCCGCAGGAGGACGAGTAGGACTGAAAACGGAACTCTGGAATGCTGCGAAACCCTTCGCGTAAAATTTGACATGACCATTCGTTCGCTGAAAAAGCCGAAATCGATTACTGAATAGTCAAAAGGCTTCGAGCTTGAGATCGTAACAGAACCACCTGGGCGACGCACAATCATAAAATTTGGCAAGGGGATGAGCAGATTCAGAATACCCATGAGAGGAAGGATGGAGATTCACGATGTAGACGCCTAAAGTCGAATTTATGTATCCCCTGCTCGGATCTGAGGCATATATCCGCTGGAATACAAATTCAAGGCGGGGAGAGTTTTTTCTGGAGTAGGATAGGGATATCTCTCCATGCTAAATGGTTTTACATCGTCTGGGGATTGGATGAGGCTGACGTGGTTCAGTCGGAAGGGGCTGGGAGAGGTCCGGTTATGTTGGGGCACCAGAGCAAGAAGACCACATTTTCATCGAAGCTATATGTCAAATATTTCAGCATCCCTGAGAACGAGAGATAGAGACAACAGATCTCACCGGTCACCTATCAGTATGTGGGAAATTTAGCGCATGTCCACACAGGGCTTAAAAATAGGAATTCCGGTCAAAGGGTTTAGCTAGCGCAGGAGGTAAATAGAGGTTTAACACGAAAATAGAGTCGGTGTCTGTGCTGTTTGCTGTGGTCGCCCAGCGTACAGCGGGTGGCATTCTTGACGAAAGCCAGCGATTCAGACGAGCTATGCTTCACTCAGTCCGAGTCCTGACTAAGCTTTCCTCTTTTCCACGCCCACACCTATCATATCTGCTTAATTGACGATCAGCCTGCGCCAACGGCAGTTGGGAACCCATACACGGCCTGGGTCACATGAACACAACGTTGGTCCTGTTGTCCAAGTATGAACCCATCTATGATTCTATCACTCTTACACTGGAATCACACTCATGAAGATCACTGTCACCGGCTGCAATGGCAGAGTAGGCAAACGTGTCGTTCTCCTCGCCTTGAAACGCGGGCATACTGTTACTGGCGTTGATCACACCGCCTTCTCAGAGGATCTACATTCCCTGATTAAGCAATATCAGCAACAATTCACGTTCAAACAGATCGATCTGCAGGGCTATGAGGCCGTTCTCGAGGCTTTACAGATAGCTCAAGCCGAGGCCGTCGTACATCTAGCCGCAATCCGGGATCCGGGGGATTATGTGGTTCGAACTCACAATAGGTTTGTATCGGTTCCTACGAACTATCGAGCACATATTAAAAAGATACAGTAACGTCGTCATCTCATGGAACGTCCTGAGAGCCTGTGCTGAAGTATGTATTGCTTCTCAACATGATCCCCTGAAGTACAAAGAACACGCTAACCATCTACCAATCGACTTACAGCTAGGCATCACTCGTATCGCACAAGCATCCTCGGTCAACGTTATCACGATGCTTTTCAGCGTCAAACCGATTTTTGAGTATTTCCCACTTGATGAGAATCACCCATGCGAACCCGACGAACCATATGGGCTTTCAAAACTGTAGGTCACTTCCGATTCTCAGAACTCTTTCAGAATTGAATGCTTTCGGTGAAACTAGGATCTGCGAACGTCAAGCAGATACTCTCATACGCCGTTTCCCGGACCTGCGCATTGCTAGTCTTCGTCTTCATTGGTCCGTTCCAGAAAAGGCTTACACGCTCAAACGGGACCTCGAAAGGGCGTCCAAAGATCTCTGGGGATATGTTCATCATGATTCAGCTGCCGACGCATTCATCCTAGCTATTACATGTGATACGACGAATTGGCCATCGAAACATGAAGCCATGTTTGTCGTTGCACCCGAGATCGCGAGGGATGAAGATAGTGGAAGGTTAAAAAATCTGTTTTACTCCTATGTTCCAGTAAAGGAAGGTTTTGAGATTAGTGGGAAGAAAGGTTTCTATGATTGCAGGAAAGCGGAGAGGCTACTAGGATGGGCTCACCGGGATATTGTGCCAGAGTGAGGTAATAAATGTGAGTACCCAACGGTAACCAATTGTCGATATCCGAGATAGCGAATGTACAATGAAGTAATATATTCTCAACTATTACGTGTTGCATCAGCCATCCTTCCCTTCTTGTGTTCCTTTGCGCCTCCATCTACAAATGGCCCTAGTCATCATCCAAGCGCTCTTCTCCGACACCTGGCACAGTGAGACTACCATCACCTCCCGAAGTTGGCTTCGTGCTCGCCAACAATGTTATTACATGGGGACGGAGGTCCCAAACAAGACGAATATTGATATGGCATGTATACAAGTATCAAGGAAAAGCTATCGAGCCTAATTCTGGGTATTAACAGGGGTGTTTTAAAAATTCTTGTTGTCATTGTTCAATAGAAATTTACACGGAGATATTTTTGGATCTCGGTTCTATGCTCCTTCGATGTCTGACGAATATACCTCCTATACTCAAGGTTCGGAATCAATGCGCCAGTCCTCTTGGAGTGCGCATAGAGCGATGGAACATGGAGACTGTCATGAGGTGAGAAGGTCGCTAACAGGCTCACATTCGATAACTGAATAATACAATTTTGGTATTCTCGCATCATAGCACTCGATCAAATACAGTATCATTGACTATTCTCTGGCAATGGCTACTCTTCTTCAATTGGCACCACCTTCGGGTGCAAGACATCAGTGCACAAAATATTGGGGTGATCGTTGAATCCAATCTCGCCATAGGCTACCATTCGATTCCAACAGTCACAGAGTCCGCAAAGCAGAAACACCTTTGTAGTCGAAACGAATCAACAACAAAAGAAGACATGATACTTCTGCTAAACAACAGCTGTACTATTGGAGTTATTTCCACTGCGCTCTTGTTCAGTGGAGGGGCTATTCGATTTCGTATCATCGTCCCCAGCACTTGACTTGACAAGTTTGGATTGTGGTGGAGGCTGTGTAGGATTGAACCAAAATATTGGCCACCTACGCTGTATGTTATTATTAATCAAAGCGACCGCAAATGCAAGCGCAGATGAAAGCAAAACAACTGGGAGATAGTACCACCCGATATCCCGTATATCTTGACTTGTAGCAGGGAGAAGTGCTGTGGCGCCTACAATTGTTATTTAGAGGCCACCAGTTTTGAACCAGCTTAGAAATAGATCTCACCTGCTGGTGGATGCACAGTTTGAGTTATCTGCATAACCACTGTTGCCGTCGCGCATGAGAGCGAAGCGGCTAACCACGACAATTGATCGAATCGCTCTTCCGTGGGAAGTAGTTGAAAAAGTTTTGTGATGATAACACCGACGAGAGCGCCTAGGAAATGTCCTCCAAAAAGGGCTCTAGGCTGAGCTAGCGGTGCCTCGATTACACCATAAATAAGCACGGCAGAGGCACCCTATACAAGGGTAAGTAAATCATATAGTCCTCATCCACGAAACAATAACTCACATAACTCGCCACGATGGGTGGTACTCTCCGCCTGACAAAGTATTGCGCTTGTTCGAATACGGCCTGTATCACGGCGATACAACAGAAGGCACCAATGAATGTCCAAGTCCAGATAATATAGTCAGGTTGTTTGGGTGGTGGGATACGGCGGTAGCCAAACCATCGGCTGAGCCACGCAGGGAGGGGAGCTAGCACGTTACGGTTAAGCATACTGAATTTGAGCGGGTTCTGGGATTAAACTCATCTAGTGGTGTTGTGGGTTAAATATGATTTTGCAACCGCATTTCAGTTCCCAAGCTCCGAAGCGAGAACATTTGAGCGTGCGTTCCTAGGCACTCGGCTCGCCTCAACTCGGTGCCAGCTTCCTTCAGCCTCCAGCGACAGATTTCGTCTTTCTCATACTCCCATCATACATTAATCCTCTATGGTTGCCCAACTCAAGGGTACGCTAGACCTGATATCTATGGTTTGCAGAGCTTCATGTTCGACTTCACATTTAGCATTTGATTTCTTGCCTCTGATACTGGCTGAATCGAGGGCTCAAGGAAGCTATTAATATCCCTTATACAGAACTACGCGTTAGCGTCATGATGAAGTATGCTTCTATCCATACAAACCACCCACGCCTAAGTCAAGAGAAATGAATGCTTGTAAGTAATCATCTTGCATGGTGAGACCTCATTCTATGCAGAAGGTGGCGCTACTTATCCAAAGACCAGCGTGACGCAGACATGTCTGCGGCTATCTGTTTATTTTGGACATTTTTCTTCAATAGCTTTGATTCGCAATCACACCAGAATTGAAAAAGGAGAATCCAGGATTACCCATTTATCAAACTACGACACCTTCAACCAGATTTCTCGTTCCCAAATCACCTCCATTGAGCTTCAACTGTACTACCGATATGAAAGTTCTCTCTGATGGCAGGACTGCGGTAAAGCCTCTCACATCTCATTAATCATTGGTGTCCCTCAACTGACCGATATTCTGACAGCGTATCACATGAATGTGCTGGGACTTGTGAGCCACTTCAACGGTATTCGTTGATTATTTATTTTCTCAGTTTTCGGCTCTCAATCCTTCCAAGATAAGTATTCCTACTTTCGCAGCACAAATGTATAAGTGTCCGAGGGGCCAGTGCTTATTGGTTGATGGGACGGGAACGGATGTGGCCCCTTCCAGTTGGCGTTGGAGGCATTCAATATGACTGCATAGTATTATAGAAAAGCGTCTTCATCAATCACCGTAATAGCTTTCAAAGCCTTATCCAACGAACCCGAGGGGGGCGCCTAGGGTGGAGTACACAATAATGGGGTGCGATCGAGGTGAATCGGGCGAGGAAGTACGTGGAGATACTTGGGTAACTTGAAACAAGGATGATCAAAATGATATTTGCTAGATATTCGTAGTAGTCGAAGTATCCGATGAAGATCGGGGTGCGAATATTGTATTGGCCGTAAACAGGTTTAGTAGACTGCTGTGGAAGACAACAAGCTCGCGAGGTGGACATGATGATGGAAGTAAATTCTAAATTCAAGTCATTGATGTTTCATACATTGATGTATTCATGAGGTAATCCAAGTTACAAAGTGGTGAGTGGTCGTAATGATAATGGTCCAGCTGAATCGACGGTCCAAAGCCGGACACAGCAAGAGTCCGCAAGGTCAAACGCGAGCAAGTCTTCAAAATGCGCTTAACGACAACAGCGCCCGGTGGAGGAACAGTTAAGTTAACGCCGAATCATCCCAGGAAGCTAAGAAAGAGAGCAGGCATGTGAGTGCGTACCCCATGACAATTTATGGAGAAATACAGGAAGCAGAGCGTACCTTTCGTCATATCCGCCCATCCATAATACATAGCTACGATCGATACTGTCTCCAGGAAAGTGGCGATGAACGTTCCGTCCACCCGATGGTTCGAACTCTAAGGGAAAGGCGCAAGACATAAATAAGGCTGATGTAGGCGAAAGAAGGGTCACACTCGACATACCTCACAAATGGATACTCCAACAGGTGATAATCTGAACACCTGTGCCACGCAGAAAGCAATAGCAGCCCCCAAGTATATCCAAAATGGCCGTCTTTCATGGAGAACATGTAGGACAACCCATACAATGATGACAAATGACAGTATGGCAGCTCTACATTTGAGGCTTCTTGTCAGAGGCGGATGAAAGCCATGAGCAAACGACGTACACCCCAGGCCATATACTAGTCAGGACGAACAGAGGGACATTGCGTAGAGCGTCCGGCGGATTTGAGAGACTGCCGAAAGCAGACGTGAACCCGAATGCCGTTGCGAGGGCAATGAACATCGTCACGAAGAAGAAAGCAAATTGTCCTATGTGCATTATCTGTGTACGCAAAGGGCCGCCGTATCCCCAACCATAAGTCGAAATGTTCTCAAGATCAGCTCCAGTTCCACGTACCAGGATACTAGCAGTCTGTCCATCTTCCAACACCTGGATCGTCGTGAACGCGTACCACAACAGGACCCAGAATAGTGAAGCCACAATTCCGCAGTGGATAGCTGTAAGCGCCCCTATGGCCTGCGTTCCTTGTTCAAGTAGCGCTCCCCCAGTCAAGAGCTGTAGGAGGAGTGATATCAAGTAGGTCGCTAATAGTGCGCGGAACTCCACTCGGCCTAGACTCGTAAAATAGCGCCCACATAGCGTCAATTCAACATAAAAAGTAGACAGAGCCACAAGTCCGGAAGGGAAGGAGAGATGGGGACGACGGAATAAAGGTCAGCGCTTTATCCAAACAAAGCTTAGATTGGAACGCACCCACTGCCGCTATCCGCTTCTGACAGCCCCACAGCAAGAACGCAGTAACAACGAATCCAACGCCGCACAGCACGTTATTGGCTATATTCGACAACGACGAGCCCTCCACAGTGTGAAGCTTGAAGATACCGCATTCGGGATTGACTCCTATGGGCGCAAAGGGTAGTTGACTCGACGATCCAAGGACCCCTGGGGCTTCTCGTTGTACCTAGAAGTCAAGGTCAGGATATGAGATGAAAACGTATTTCGGAGACGGGAGAGGGGGCTGGCGTAATTTGCTCTGAAGGTAGCATGTAGATGGCCGAGGTGATGGTGCGTGGAAGATGCATGTTGGTAGGCGAGGGGTACTCACTTGGATGTAAAAGAGATTACACAAAGCATAACTCGAGGCCTGATTGCACAAGCCTTTGAATTCACCAAATTGAACCATTATCCTCTGCCGTCGCTGAAATTCTCCAGGGGTATGAAGGTCCTCGAGAGGGAGGGAGATGGCGAGCGGAGAGACTCGGAGGCAGTGTAGAGAGGAGGAAGGAAAGAACGAACCAAAAATTAGCGCTGTTCAGTGAAGCAGCTTAACCTATTCTATTTCGAGCCCCACGATCTTTCTTTTGATGACGGGAGAAAAAGAACAACTGGCTTGGTTTCCCCTTGTGGAAGGGAACTGGCGCCACAGTCCAAACACGTGTTGTGACCCTGACTTATTGTGAGCTCAAATCGTCCGGTGACAATGCATGTCAATCGAGGCTCGGGGTATGGTTACAATGTGTGTAGCGTGCATGCTGCGTGGCGCTTTTCATGGCTAACGATGTGTACCGGTGGATGTGTAGAGCGCTGGATGGTCAACCCGGACTCAGTACCAACTTAATGCGGGCGGAGAGGGCGTGTGTAGATTTACCAATTCATTTGTATACTACGTAACTGAATTCAAAAAAGGGGAAAGGGATTCAAGGGGGCCGAAAGGATCAGTACGACGGAGCAGCTGGAAAGAGCAATCACAACCAGGCACTTCGTGAATTAGGCGTACAATGAGTGGGTGACCTATTGGAAGCGACACGGCAGCGTCCGAGTATCGCAGAACTTTGATCTATTTCGAGTGATATCACGAAGAGCCATCAAACACGTGTAAATCACCCCAAAGCATGAGGTAGCCGCACTGAAGGAAGGTCGTATTCTCGTGTAGGATATAGAGGGACAATGATGGTCCGCGAGAAACGAGGCTGTAGGTAAAAGCGGCTTGAGAGTCGTACTCAGAGCAAGGCTCAGCGTCCAATCTTCTTTACTTATGAGTGCCGAACGACCTCCTGACCATGCCGATTTTTGTGTTACAGTCAAGTTTCTCTTAGGGATCTCCTAATGCGTACGATTTCGCTGGCACTGACCCTGTGCACGAGGAGGAGGTTGACAGTATATATACATTCTAGGATCCCAGTGCGTATTGGATGTTCGAGGACAGACTCCGAAAGTACAGATTTCAAAATTTCAACCTCCGTCCGTTTGGGACTTCAACTCAAGCATGCCTTTCAGTTAGGTTCGCCCAGACAAAAGCTGGAGTGCGAGTTTATCCCTGTCAATGACGACGTTCGCAGTTCTGTATGTGGTTCAACGTTCCATTAAGTCATATTTTCTCCTCCACGCTCGCGCTTTTTTCTGTTGGAGGTGTGCTGAACACACACACTGAGTTGCCAGATAAATCCTTTGGCAAGTCGCCTAGCATTCGCTTCACGACTACAGTGCGCCCTTGATGCTCCTTCATCACTTCCACTGCAATTGCACTATCTCACAGGTGGTATCGCACTTTGAGATCCAAAGCCAAATCCTATATCCACAATAAAGGGTGAGTAGTAGATTTGTTGAGCATTGTTGAGAACTTCTTATCTGACTTGCTTATCAATCAGAATGTATTCTATTACTTCTCACAAACGAGTCCGTCTTGTGTTATACAGAGAATCTTATACGGAGAATTGACAGGTTCATGCGGCCAATTTCACGGGTGCGATTCCTCGTTTTCCTTCCTGAAGCCATGTATCGAGTGAAGGGCGTCTATCATAGGTTTACAGATGCTACAATCCTCATACCCCCGACCTTATATAGGCATTACCGTCATCAGGATCGACTTCCCAAGCTATCAGAGGTGCATTCGACAGGTAATATCATCATCATCCCGGTCACATGTCTACAAGCATGGGAGACATCGTGGCGCTAGTGGGCACTCTAATTATACAATATCCGGCAGACTCAGCAAATAATTGATTTTCCTGAGCGCTACCAAACAGCCATTGTATAAAAGAAAGAAGGCTGAGCAAAATCTCAGGAATCTATTCTATCACTAGACACTCGACTTCCACAGTATTAAGAACAATTTTGAAACCAAACAAGTGGCAGGAGGCGTTTAAGGGGGTTTTTGCTAGTTTTCAATGGGTTGATAGGACTGAATACATACCATTCATACTTTTCATCCTTGACTAGTAACACCTTATGGATTCCAGCCCCCAAAGTGTACACTCCGGGGGAAGCGCGTTGAAGCACCAAGGCCTTTACTTTACTGAGTAGGGTCTCTCTAGCCGGAGCCCTCGTGATTACACTGGACCGCCATTTTTCTGGGACCTGCAAGTAGAGATGAGCAATGAAAGTGATATCGAAATGTACTCGATTACCTCTTTGATGAAAGTTTCAATGTCGTCCATTCTTATGGGAGCCATTGTAAAGCCCGTAACTGCGTGGCCCCACTTTGCAAGCAGCAACCTGTCCAGAGAGCCAGGATCGGTGCGGAGTTGATACAAGGGGAGCATCACACGAGGAAGTCTTATGAGTTCATCCATTGCTATGATGTAAGTCATCATCTTTTTCTTGTCGCTGCCGAAGCAGCTTACCGAACAGGGTTCTATGGCAGGCGATCAACTAGGGCTTCAGCCTTCACTTCTGTTAATGTACACACCGGTGGTTAGACCTGGGGAGCATAGGGGCAGTGGAGCGCAAGCCAGGTCAAGACAGGCAGAGTAGAGTCGACTGTAGAGATAGTGGGTTCGTATACAGTACTCTGGTGTTGACCTCTCGGGGGCGTCCAAAAAATCGGTGAAGGATGCATGGTAAAACCGAAGATAGCGATTAGCATATTTACTGTGAGACTCGACTTCAAGGACGGAGTGCAGATTATGAAGAAGGGGATAAAATGTCACTTCCGCGAAGTTGAGTAAAATACACGTATAGGAGACCGCCATCCTGTGAAATGTAATCATTTGGCTGCAGGTGAGGATGAGCAACGTATTCTGGAGGATATCCTTCGGTATTTGCTGCATGATGAGAAGGTAGAGCTGGTCAAGCTTAGAAAGCGGTTGACTGGCGTTGTTCTCTAAATCGAGCAGAGATTTGAGACGCTCTGCAGGACCCGGTAGTCCAGGACCAAGGGTGATGAATCGCATGGCACTAGCTCCGTAGACGAACAATCCAGCAGATTGCTCAACAAGTTGAAGGATATCCTCCTCCAACGGCCAGGGTAGATCCTCAGGGATGCTATTCTTCACCCTGATCGTCCGAAATCCATCACGAAGGTATGCTTCGATGTCCTTGTCCGCGTCGCGAGAAACTGGTAATGTCAGGTACCAGCACAGTTCTTTCGCCTCGCCAGAAGAGAAACTGGTCACGATATTGGGCTCAGGGCGGGTGAAAAACGCCCACAAGAAGGGAGATGTTCCTTCCGCGACGGATGTAATGATCACTTGAACGATGGCATCCTGCGCTTCCAGACCGTCACATTCGTCCAGGCCATCAATTACGACGACGGCCTTGTCACTGGCATCGCGATCTTCGGGACTCAACTCACGGAGTGGTTCCACGAGGAGCTCCCGAAACTGGGTATTGATTGACTTTTGCAGGACAAAGGGATCCCGGACAATGGTGGCGCAGACAGATTCGCGATATGAGGGATATTTGGTGGCGAGTTGATAAGCGATAGTTGGAATGAACTTGTTGGGATTGTTCCAGTGATTTGCTCGGGAGAAGAAGAATGAAGCACTGTGCTTGCCCTCCAATCCCTCTACCCATGTTTGAGCGATTGCCGACTTTCCAACGCCGGCGGGACCTTTCATCCACAAGACACGAGTTCGACTACCCTTCCACTCACCCTTTCCCCAGCTGGTGATGGCTCGCAGATGCTCTTCGCGGGTACCAGGAAAGCAGCGAGGAGGGTCGCGAGCGGAAGAATCGTGCATGGCTTGAGGTAGGGAGGCGGCCTGTAGTTTGTCGAAACCAGGATCGGCTAGTTTATCGCAGATACGTTGTCTTTCAGACGTTTACCAGGGTGCTGGCAGGCATGACACTCACAAAAGGAATGGTGATGAACGTGCAGGGTGTTTTCATTGAAGGTACCTCCTTTGACTTTGACCCCTTTACTTCCAGTGAAGAATGGCATAATAATCAAGCTTTATGACCAGAGTAAGGCGGATGGTGCTGTAGGAGGTGAGAGTGCGATGGGAGTCAGGTTCAAGTGTCAATTCACAGCTTAACAACTTAACACAGCAGTTGACATACGAGCGCTAAACCGCTGACTTCGTCCCCACGAGGAAGCGACGACTAACACAGCCGACTCACAAAAATAGCAGGATAAATTGTCATAAACAAAATCCATGAAAATATTAGAAATTCACACCACCGTCCTCGCCTCCTTCCCTACTGTCACGACTCTAGCATTTCTGACTCTAAACGATAATCTTAATTACCACCGTGTCCGGATCCTCCACCGCACCTCCCATCTAGCGCCAGGATGTCCATTCCTTGTACGGGCCCGAGATTCTACCTAGCACTGTGCCCCCGCCTTCCTCAAATTGACGATTGATTCTCTTATTATTTTTGCAGTTACCGTCTTCACTATACGTGTAGTCACCGTGATCTCCCGAACAGACATTAGGGTATATCTCGACTTGTTTGATGTAGAAGGGGTTTGAACGAAGTCGTATTTGGAAGGCCTAGATATGTCGGGAGAGTCTATTTGAACGCTGGGCGTTTTAGCCTTTATAACAGCCTTAGTGAATATTTGGAAAAAGGAAGCCAAAGACATGGAACAATGGCCAGGCCATGAGGGACTTGCGCAGCAAAGGAAGGGGGGCATGATCGACTGATGAGTATGAGGAAGAAAGGTTGGATTGAATTGGAGTAAATATCCTCGGAGAGGTGTAGGCAATATGCAATAACAGGAGGGATATAAGACAGCTAGATTATAAGGTATCGTCCGAGGGGAAGTAGAGAATGGCACTGCAACCCGAGAATTCGAGAAATCGATGAGCGTTCAACGGGAAGATGTCAAAACGGTGACGCACGCCAAAGTAAGATGCTAGGTGTACCGGAAATGAATCACTGCTTTGCAACAGCAGGAGATGACTTCTTCCGTTTCGACTTTCCACCACTCGCTCGGCCAGCCTGGGTCGATCGTCTTCTCTTCTTCACCGCAGTAGATGTGGATATGGCTGTTGTCGTTGGAGTAGGATATGCGCCACGTATTCGTGTGCGGCCATCTTTAAGAGTTTCAGTGATAACAGGGCTGGCGGCTGGTCGGAATTTGTGCTCCTTGGAATACCTAGACGAAGCAAGTGCAATGATTTGTTTTAGTATTCCAGGAAACCCATCCGAAGAGGTGGGAAGCTTACCGAGATGCGTATATCACCTCAGGCTTGTTGGTCTTCAGAAGTGTAGTGCGCATGGTGAAACCAAAGTAGAAGAGGAGACAGACTAGGATGATAAGACCCAGGCGCTTCCATGGTGAAGGTGGAGCCGGATTAAAGCGAGTGTCTTCCTGATGTTCTTCCTCGTTGTCGCTGGCCTCTATATGCGATTTCTGAGGAGTCATTTGAGCGTCGGGCTCACTGTGCTCGCCGAGGAGTGACTGAGCGTCGTCCTGCTTTTGGTCCATTGTCGTGGTGGTGGGCGTTGGTAACCAGACTGGACGAAGTGATGAGGTCGATTATTTGCGGCTGTTGATCAGCGCCGTGTGGAACTGTGGGAACCTCACTAACAGTGATTCAGTCTTCAGGCCATCGTCGTATCCAAGTCCAGTACACCGGCAAATTGTGGACAGAGGTACCCCCGTTACATTTACCCAAGATCTCGCCATATTCTCCAGCTAGTCCAGCGAGGTTTTACAGACAAAATCTACGGCCATTTCTTTCGTTACTCGCAGCCAACCTCCTACTCACATCAATGTCACGCCACCCTCTCCTGTTAGCCTGGCGTATTTCCAAATAATCAATCCTTAGATTCAAGGCCATGAAAAGTTATTATTGATCTGGCATCCTGGCGTGCCCTCGTCCCGAGAAAGCTCGGTTAAAGAATCTTAGTCTCTTCACTTCTGGTGGCGGTCAGTCGGCACCTGCTTTCTCCGATTTCCCCAAGTCACGGCATTATAATCTATATTTTGGCAGAATGAATGAAACTCTCTATTACGTTTCTGTCTTGCATAATCCCTTTGTCGGTTTCCGTGAGGGTTTTGCTGATCTCATTCTACCCACCATATTGAGTGTTCTTCGGGCATGTTCATCACCAAAAGCTGATCCCCTGTCGGTTTTGGCTTGTTCTGATACTCTTTATGGAGTCAATGATACGGCGTACATACAAATATATCAATTTGTAGGCAAGGAGCTTCTTGGGAGGATCAAGCTTACCCGTCATTAATGGACCAAAGAAGAGCATGGCCAGTCCTTTGTCTGCTAGATAGAGGGATATGCTTGTACTTCATCGTGAACTCCAAATTCAACAAACTGATCACCAAGTCGCGCACCGCTTTTGAACCATGATACTGCCATCAGTACTTGGTGCTTTATTCGTCTATGCAATGAACAACACTCGATCTCGCGGATGGCTCAGTTCAGTACTCTAGGGCTGCGAGTCGTTACTAGAGCGGGAGTCTCGTTGTAATCCCTAAAGCGGTGTATTGTCATGCGCGCCTCGTCAAATGGGCATCGCAGGTTCCCAAGGTTTCTTCATCAGTACACCCCGAGCAAGTCGACGCTCGGCTGGTATCTCTTCTCCCTTGACAAGAAGCCTTGTTCGTCTTGTTTAGCTTGACAACGGTGCTTGATTGATGAATATATTTAACTTGGCTCGGTATGCTCCTACTTGAAAGGGATGAGCAATCTTGCCATCGAGTTTTCTACTTTCGCCTTCTCTTTAGAATATGATATAAAGGCTTCATGCACAACCGCTCTCCTCCGACTCTATCTTGTCCTCGTGTATCTCACGTGCATCACTTGAGGAAAATTAAAATTAATAAATAATCAGCTCCGTTCATTTTCGGCGAAGCCGCGTGGGAATGATCATCGGCTTTGTCGCCGGTGAACGTTAACCTCCGGGCTTACAACGGTTTAACCCCGTAAAATAGGAAAATGTTGTATATTAATCTTGGATTCATCCCTTAACGACGTTTTTGCCACCTATGATCTACTGTATCATACAACATACTACAACATCAACCCTCCAGGTATCCATTTCGACGTTTGCTTGTCACTAGCAATCAGACATCTTTTCTACAACATTCTGGTCCGGCGTTTGGTGAGGATGAGATCACAACTTCTCAATCCCACGACCCTGAGTTCTGAGTCCTGAGACCTGAGGTATCACATCACTCTTATTCCCAATTAGGCCTTGCCTTTGAGGTTAACTCATCACTCAGGTCGAAAACACCTGAACGCATGTCCTCAAGGCTCTCATCAGAAGGTCTTGGCGAAACTTCGGGATGACTTCTCGGACCAGATCCACATGGCGACTGTCTTATCGTTCTTGTTTAGGAAAAATACAAGACAGATATCCATTGAACCCTAAGATACACAGAGCAATGAGTATTATACACCAAGGAATATGCAAAGCAGGGAGAAAATATGAGCATTCTATCTATCCAGGCGCCACGATGCTGATTTGAGGGGTGATGAAGGCGAAGGTTAATAACAATACATAAAAAGTATTCTTGGTGTACCACAGCTAGTTAAGTAAACAATACGAGTCAGAGTCGAGACACGATGCAGGCTAGATGAATACGGATACACTTAAATACGCCGCCTGGCGCAAGTCGAGAGTAATAAGAAGGCGTCGCGAGAAAGTCTGTAGGAAAGCACGATAGCAAAAGCAAGAGAGATCCGAGGAAAAGAAAAATAAACTTTAAAGGAGTGGAATTGGCCAAGTGCGAGTTGGCCGTTTAACGAGCGTGAGCGTTAATGAATGCGTTAAGACGCAGGATTCCCAGAGCTGGATTATATCCAGCGAGGTAGTCCATAGATAAGTATCCTCAACTACTCAAATCGTCAGAAATTGTTGGGTGTACGAAAGCTTATGATGCACACACCTTCAAGTTGGGGTATTTAGATACAGAAGAAGCGGCAGCCTCGTTCTTCCACATTTTGCTCGCCTGGAGTGGCAGGAGTTTCAACGATGGCCGCGATGTCGCCACCTGTTGTGGTCTTCATGATAGCAACTGCGTC
The DNA here is from genome assembly GCA_013368445.1 of Leucocoprinus leucothites. Taxonomy (NCBI): domain Eukaryota; kingdom Fungi; phylum Basidiomycota; class Agaricomycetes; order Agaricales; family Agaricaceae; genus Leucocoprinus; species Leucocoprinus leucothites. The sequence continues at coordinate 32,339 of JAACJO010000056.1, forward strand.
GGGGTCCGCAGCGGGAATAGGTGATGCCTGAGCAACGGCGAAGACTATGCAAGGGAAATTCTTTAGTATTCTCATCATATTTCAGGGATATGGAAGGACGTACAGGCAACAGTGACGAAAGCAGCGACGGAACGGAAGTTCATGATGTTAATAACACGAGTTTGTGGGTGCGAACGAAGGAATGGAAAGCCAAAAAGGCAAGAAGTGGAGCAGAGCTAGTGCAGATATGGAGAGTCGCAGTTAAATACGTGTACGAGTAGTTAGGCGACGAGTTGAATAGACCTGAGGAGCTGAAGAAAAAGGAAAGGTGCGACAGGCCCCGCGCTCTTATACTCGAGTTCGCCTTCACTACACATTGGCGTTGAAGGGCAAAGCCACATTTAGCACAAAGGTTCAAAGTACCAAAATTGTCGGCAGGGTTGCGGGCTACGGAAGTTCTACATTGCGCTTCGGTCTGATGCAGATGAGTTAATTGGCCAACCGAATGTCCCTGCTCACCTAGCCGCCCACAAACGATTGTCCAGATTAGGATACTGGTTCTTCCGAGGACGTGGGTGGTATGCGCTATTTTGGGAACAAGGCGCCGTGCTGTGATTGGCTCAAGGACGAGACCGCGATGATGAAATGCCGCATTTGGACGGTCGTTTCAGGGCCGAAGCACTGATATGGCACAACATGCGTGCGCTGCAAAGGTCAGGCTGCTTGTCATGATTACCCGCGTACAGCTCACGCCTTTGCTTCGACTGAACAACTCTCATGTCACTCTGTGCCATCAAGGTCCAGCCTCGTTAGTAAAAGACGTTCTCTGCCCCTTGTTGTAGTTTGACGGTACCTTGCGACGTCATGTCCCCATGAAGATTGAACGCTCGACTTCCTCTCCGTAATTTATCATGTCTATTGGTCTTGCGGTTGTGCTTGGGATTGAGCTTCATGGCATGTAGTAGTCGAAGGGGCGGCAAAGACGCAACTGCCTCGAATTCCCACTCCTACTGCTTGATGTCGATGTTAACGAGACAACAGGGTCCAGAACAAGGGCCAGTCAAGCAACATGTCAAGAGATTGTACAGCAATATTAGCATTGGTGAATGATTCCAGAAGAAACACAACCTTTTTCGGAGACGCGTTGAGCCGTCGCGATGGGGGAATGCGTATTGCAATATAGTACAAGGCTACCGTTGAACGTGAGTCAGTTTTACCGAGTTCATATCTCGATGCGCACCCAAGCTTACAGGTCTCAATTGGTTCAGGACTGCGTCGACAGTGGTTGGCGTCCAAATGAAGGGGAGTATACTGCTGGCCTGTAGCATTAGCATACCGTGCCTGTCGTAATTACAACCGTTTGGGTGGCGTTTCTGGCAGGCACCTAAGTGTCATCTACCATTGTCAGGGAATGCATGAGCTTCAGCTTTGAGGTCGAAAGTCGTTAGTCCCTCGTTGGAGCACAAAGGACTGATATGGAAACAAACTTCCACGGTGTCCCATTCACCACAACTTCTGCAACTGCTTGCGCTTGAAATGTAGTATGATTTTTCGAGTGTGGTACACGGCCACTTACATAGCGCTATCGCCAAGTCTTACATCAACGGCATGAGTCAATGGTCTACGAAAACAGATAATCATAAAGGAATCTTGGCACAGCAACACGAATTCTCTCGTTTCGGATGTCATTCAGCAATTACTAGCGCGGACTGATCCATAACATCAATTACCATTAATTTGTCTCGTTTTTAAAGAAGTATTTTTTGGAGTTTGTTTCTGTGGGTGTCGGGTGATCAGCGTACGGTTCTTGAGGATCCACGTCGACGCCCTTCTCTTTGGTCAAGACGTATTCATGATTAACGATCATTAGGCTAACAAGCCATACCTGGAATTTGTGTACAGCATTAGAGGCTTGTCTTGGAGGCAGACCTGTGCTCGATATACCGTGAAGAAATGTGACAGTGCACATTCTTCATGGTGACGCGGGTCATGTAGTCAAGCCGACTCTGCACTATGATTTCAAACAAGAATTCGTTGTAGAATAACTCACTCCATGGTACCTAGATTTGTCCTGGGACTGATCGGCCAACTTATTTAAAATCAAAAACTTCTCAGCCTGGGCTAATGTGGCCTTCTTGTCAAGAAGACTGATTCCACCCAAGGAATTTTATGGAAGCGGAGAGACGGAGCTCCTGGACTTCTTTTCTCTCATATTCCGTAGGTGGCAGCTTCAGGTGAGTCTTAGTGGTGGGCCAGAGGTGTGAAGTTCTCTTCTGTGAGTGACCTGAATCTCCACCGCTAGCTTCGGTATTATTTCACATACAATCTCTACTGGTTCAACCACTCTTTTCAAGCCAGCTTCGTTACGTGCGCAAGCTTAACTTTTGCCTACTTGATATCCATCATTTTCGTATCAGTGGCGTATTTTAGAAATGGCTCCTATTCTCTATTCTAGTCTGCTAGCTGGTTCTATGTCATATATGACTCTCCTCCTTATATCCGATGAGATGTAATTAATGATATCGAGGTCAATATTCGTGCCTTCTGTTTGATCTATTCTTATTTTTTTCTCTCGTGGATACTTTTACAGATTAGCGCCTTACGTTGAGCTTCGGTTTTATACGGACGGTGTGGTTTAGCTTGTGGCGGAGGCGTTTGTGCTTCATGATCACTACATCTGGTCCCTCCAGTTTTGAGGCTATGTTTCACACCAGCGCAATGTTTTGCCCTGTACTATCCAGCCTCGAAGACGGTAGTTATTTCTGAATATCCCAAAAGGCTTCACATACGGGTGATCTCATTATTACACTATGTTTGTGGGTAGAGGGGTGTATGAGGAAGGAGTTTCTTCCTTCGTCAAAAATGTGTATTCGGATTTCGCATCTAGTATTTTAGAGGAGTAACGGTGTCAGACTATCTTTCACGCGGGTCGAATCGACAAGTATTGACATCCGAGAGCTCTTTTACGGACATCAGCGCTTACGGTTCGACCAATGTGACCGCAAAGACTTCGGTATCTACTCGGCGCTAGCCAGCGAAGAGAGCAGGCGCACGAATAGGAATGCCAAAGCAGAAGGCTCAAGCCCGGACTTAACGGGAAGGGACTATAAATAGTCATCGGCATAGTCATCAGGGGAGTTTTGCCATTCCGAGGGTCAGCAGGCAACGCAGTGCTATTAACTCGCAGGCAAGCCTCTGTCCACAAGCATAGCAGCCAAGTCCTCACGTGGTCACTCTATATTTCTGCCAATTCGGTTCTAGGGGGTCTTTGCAAGGTGATGCTCTGAAGTCGCTGATTTAGGTGCTCACCATGATCATGAACATGAACATGTCCTCCGCTCCATTGCACCATGTTGTGCAACCGCCTGACAGGTGCTGACAGCATAAGGGCTTCCGCTGTTTTCTTAACAACGCCTTATCATACTATTTCTGTTCTACGGCATGTCATGTGCTCATGTAGGCAAGACTTATATTTTCGTCTGTTGAGAGGTGGATTTGGCAATTGTGACTAGAATAGCTGATCTAAATCAAAGCGATGATTCTGCGATCGGAGAGGGAAGCACAAGTGGCTAAGGTGGATGCTATATAACGACGCCAACTACCGGCGCCTCTCATAATTAAGAACGAGATACGTTTGCAAGGATGTAAAGTGAATGAAATCGTTGTTATTCGTTGAGCGTCAATTCGAGGGGAGACCTAGGAACGCCGGGCTACTAATTTTAATTCACAATTACTATGGACTTCTCTCAAACGTTACGTTATGGAAGTTTGGGTTCTGGTGTATTCCGCGGTTTACGCCCTAGAAGGCTGATATTGAGGCAGTACGGGTTACTGACCACACGATACCTCTGGTCAGAAGAAACGGAGTCGTACTGAGAATGTCGGCATGAGTGATACGAGTGATCAAAAATACCGGACTCACCATGTGGTGCAAGTCCGCAGGTACTTAGTGCTGGAAGTCCTTGCAGCACCATTCGCTGATAGTTTGTATTGAATAGCGGTCAGTACAGTCAGATAATCTTCATTGGGATAGTCCTGATGGTCGGACGCGGCGCCAAGGACCGGTGCGATTGTGATAACCCCGAAGTTAACGCTCGACTCCACCGCCTGATAAGGTACCGCACCTCGTCAGTCTCTGCCACGTCTTATGGCCGCAAGAGCTATCGCAACATTCGAGGTATATTTTTAACGCTCTGGTGACATCGTAGCATATTTTTCGTATTCATCGAAGCACCGTCGTAGTGCTATGTGTAAGCTGGTGCATATGTCTGGACCGGGCGTCCTTGGCTTTTAAACCCCCTCAATGCGTTGAAGGGTTGAACATAGCATTCCGGATCATGCATCTCCTCTTCTTCTCTAGTGTTTTCGCTGCCTCTATTGCTTCTGTGGTCGCTGCACCTGCTGCGATCCATGCAGTTGAGACCTTTGCCGGTGAAAAAACTGGTCGGTTACTCGTCACCCTGAAGTCGGGTGTTTCGAGATCTAGTGTGTTGCGCCAGCTTGGTCAAAATGTCACGGTTACGCATGAGTGGGATCTCATCAATGGATTTGCGGGTCATCTTGATGATGAGACGCTGATGGCGCTGCGAGCAAATCCCGATGTCCTTACTATTGCTGAGGATGGAATGGTGTATGCCCAAATCACCCAGTGGGTAGTTCTTTGATTGGTTGATTTCGACAACATACTGAGTGTTTTACAGAACAAATGCACCTTGGGGTCTGTCTCGGCTGAGTGCCATGTCGAAACTTGCCAATCAAGATACAGAGTAAGCGGATCGGCAATATCCGGTTTATGGTCAATTCGCTGATTCTTCTCAGTGCTCTCGATTTCACATACACTTACAACACGAATCCCGGAGCAGGCGTCGACATCTATATTCTTGGTGAGATTTTGACATTTGTTCCCGATCAGAATAGGAACTGATTGAAATCCATTTTAGATACCGGTGAGAAATACCGTCTAATTTCATTCTTCTCGAGGAAACTAAAGAACTCGATCGATTTTGCTTTCACACAGGCATATATACGGAGCATGTAAGTCGACTCGAATTTGGGGGGATGCGTGTTGCTAATCTGAGCCTTTCTTTTATTAGTCTGAGTTTGGGGGGCGTGCCAAGTGGGGAGCTACGTATGGAACTGGATTTGCGTATGTACTCTGAGTGCCTCAAGTCGCCAAGTCCACTGATTGAGTTCTTGATTCTTCAAGTAACGCCGACGGATACGGCCATGGAACACACTGCGCGTGAGTACCCTGAGTGAATTATAGAAATTGGAATGACTGACTGATTTGTTAATAGTGGTATAGCTGGCGGTAAACAATTCGGAGTTGCAAAATCAGCAAATCTCATCGCGGTCAAAGTTCTCGCTGACAATGGGTGATTATTATTCATGACCTATATAACGGACGTATACTGACCATATCTAATACAGCGGAGGTGCAGCTGCTGATATGTATGTGGCTGTTGTTCTTCATTCAAATTTACTCTTATAACATGGGATATTAAGTGTATCGGGGATGAACTGGGTGGCACAACAGTTTGCTTCGACTGGGCGTCCTGCTGTTGCTTCACTGTCGCTCTCTGGCAAGGCATCAACCATTCTCGACAACGGAGCTACAGCTGTAAGCATTCATCTTCTTTAAATAAATTAGGTACTGAAATTAGCGGCTGGTGATTAGCTTACGAATGCAGGTGTCCATGTTACGGTAGCAGCAGGAAATGACGGGAATGATGCGTGTGGTGTGTCTCCCGCTCGTGCAGCTTCAGTGATCACGGTCGGTGCGGCAACGATTCTGGATTCAAGATCAGCGTGGTCGAATTTCGGGTCCTGTGTGGATATTTTTGCGCCTGGATCGAATATCATTAGTTCGTGGATTGGGAGTACCACGGCGACTTATACTATTTCTGGAACCTCGATGGTAAGACTTATTACCATGTGTAAAACCGAGAAAGCGCATTAACATTTGATAGGCTGCTCCGTATGTCGCTGGGATTATAGCGTACCTTATCGGCGAATATGGGAATATGAGTCCCGCCGATATGGATGCCTTGCTCAAGTCTGTCAGCCTCCGGGATATTCTGGCAGGGATTTGTGAGTAGAGTCGATAGTCCTGTGAGATGAACTAGTGCTGACCTGTTTTCTGTGTTAGACTCTGGTACAGTCAATATTTTAGCCCATAACGGTAATTCTACGTCTTTGAGTGATTTGGTGTAATATGATATTCTCGCGTATTTTCATTTTATCCTTTATGTGTATGTAATAGTAGAATTCGCTATCTGGGTTAAGTGAGAATTCAGATTCCGGAACTAGCAAAGCCGGGCTCATAGATTCTCGCCGAATCAATAGCGATGGGAACACAAGGTGATAATCGAAGAATCAGGATGAGTCATAACTCGACGCGTGTGAGTACAAGTCACGAGATTGTGACTTATCCGTGTGACTGGACGTGTATTGGCGAGCGTGTGTAATAACGCCGACCACTCATTTACTCACCCGAACGTGTCCCCCGTTCACTCCCTCCCATCTACCCACCGGTTCATCCGCCAAATCACACATATAATATCAACGTCATCAACATATAGTAATCTGAATGGACTATGGGTCTGTTCGACTCAACCCGCTACTTTCTCGCATCGTCGATTCCTCCACACCGACAAGAACAACTGGAATACGCACTCTCCAAGAACGGTGCTACGAAAGCTGAAAGCATACATAGTGCGACACATGTGATTAGTGATTCTCCTTGGTTTGAGGGTGTGGATATTCTTGAGAGCGTGAGAGAGGAGAGGAGAGAGAAAGGCGAGGAAGCCGAGATTGTCGTTGTTTCGGCAAGTGATTTGGTTGAGAGTGTCAGCGAGTGCTGATGTAGACCGCTATTGTAGGACTACTGGGTGGATCGGACATTGGTTTTGGGCAAGATTCAACCGTGAGTGCTGATTTGGTACGAATTGTAGCGTTGATTAACCTGATGATGAACAGAGCACAGTATTATTCTGTTGATCCTGCCATGATATTTTCGGGTATCGTAGCCTGCGCATCAGAGGTCCGTCTCCAATCATTGTTGCGTTCACCTCTAGCTCATTCCGACACCCTCTCTTCGCACTGGCTTGTACAACGCAGCTCCAAGCGCATGATCTTGAAGTCCTCTCTGCAGGCATATCAGCCCTTGGCGGTCAATGGCGTGTCGCACTCACCAACGACGTAACACACCTCTTCTGCATTACACCTTCATCCGCCAAATACGCCGTCGCATTGGCACACCGCGAAACTACAGGCATTAGAATCATCTTACCGCATTGGTTTGATGATTCCGTAAAGCTGGGGATTAGAGGTCTACCAGTAGAGCCGTATTCATGGCCTGATCCTCCATTTTTGAAGGATATTGGGGTGAATGTGAATAAGTTGGGGAGAAACGAGGGCGAGGAGGGAGAGGGGAAGGCGAATTGTGAGGGAAAGGAGGAAGAGAGATTGAAAGAGAAGGCGAAGAAGAATATGATGCTTACTGCGGGTCAATTCACGCCCTCCGCATCTAACCCGAAGGTGCCATTACCGAAAGATGCCGACTTGTTACCTGTGAAACGCGGTGTATTTGACAACAAGCGGATTCTTCTCAGTTGGACGCTGTCGTTGTACGGTTCGAGAAGAGAGGCAGTTGAGGTGGGAATTAGGAGGGCTGGAGGAGTGGTACTGAGGTATCCTGGAGATGGTGAAGATGATTTAACCACGGAGGAGAAGGAGAAGAGGAGGGATAGGAAGGAGGCGAGAGCCGTGGTGGAGTGTGATATTTTGATTACGAGATGGAGGAACGGGAAGGCATATGGAAAGGTGAGCGTTTTGACCGAAAGCTCGGGAGAAATGTGCTTATTTATGATTTTTTCAGGCGTTTAAGCTTCACAAGACGATTGCGACAATGGCCTGGCTATATCATGTCCAATCGTCCGGCCTGATGCCGAGACCGGTTGACCAACTACTGCATTATCCTGTTCCACGGAAACCTATCGAAGGATTCTCACAACATGTACGTTGATCACTACATAGATGTGCACGTTCTTACATGTTGCAGGAAATTACCGTGACGAACTATACTGGCGAAGCTCGTGAATACATTAAACGAATCATCACCGCTATGGGCGCCAAATTTACACCTATGATGACCGGTCGTAACACCGTTCTCATCGCCGCATAGTACGTTATTCATTTGGCCGTTAATGCATGCATGTAATAACGCAAATATCTAGTATCCAAGGTCAAAAGACGGACAAAGCCCGAGCGTGGTCACTTCCTATTGTCAACCACACCTGGCTCGAAGACTGTTTCATTCAGTGGCGGCATTTGACCATGGCCACAGATAAATACATCACGTTTCCGACTGGAGTAGATTTCAGTCGGTCGTTTGGTGAGAGAGGCGTTGGCGTACGTGGGGTGGAGCTGTGTGATGAAGAGGAGATGAAGGAGGATGAGGGGAATAGTGATGAGGAGGGTGTGTATGTCGGGGTGGATGTGAAAATGGATGGAGAACAGGAGGATGAGGTGTCGAAGAGGAATGTGGAGGAGGATATCGACATGATCAGTATGCCAGACACCGATGATCGTGGACGGGATACGACGTTTGAGCATGTCGAAGTGAATGGCAAGACGTCGCCTGTAAAGTCAAAATCGGCATCGGGGTCACCGACAAAACGGAGTGTGGTCCCTACTTCGTCGTCGCCTACCAAACAGGGTGCGACAGCTTCTTCGGTCATGCAGGTTTCGCCGAACAAACGGACGAAATCAAAGTCTGTATCGCCGATGAAGAAGAGAAAGATCGTGATTGATGATGAGGATGAAGAGAGGATGGAGGTAGATCAACCTGCGCGGTCACCGAGTGACGGTGTTGCCGCAAACAAGAAGCGTCAGACAAAGTCGGGTCGGACGCCGAGAAAGTCAGTCGTGATGGATGTCAGCAGTTCTGAAGAGGGACAAGTGCAACCTGTCACCCCGACCAAGCCATCGAAACCGAAGCCCAAATCGACGCCTGTCACTTTTTCGTCATCGAAGAAACAGTCTTCGGTGGACTTGGAATTGACAGATGAGAGTGAGAATGAGGAGTTGGAGATGGGGGTGTCCGAGTTAGTGAGGTCGTCAGCTGCTGCGAGGGCTAAGGCAAGGGAACAAGGTAGTGCCAGCCCGAAGAAGAAGCGGAGGGTGGACACTAATGATGATGATGATGATGATGAGGATCACAAGGGGCGTGGGCCGTCGGCGAAGAAGCCAATTTCGCGGGTTGATGATTCAAGTGAGGGTGGGGAGGAGGAGGAGGAGGAGGAGGAGACTGTGCCAAAGGCGAAGAAGAGGTTTGTCCGGCGGCTTACTAGCGAGACGAGTCTTCAATTGGCCGAGGAGCGAGAGAAAGAGCGAGCTGAAGGATCTTCCACAAAGTCGAAGCAGCGTCTTGTGCGTCGCGCGAGTGCAAAGACGGGAGAGGATGCAGAAGAAACGGCTCAGCATGATGAGGAGAATCTTGACAAGTCATCGAAAGAGCAGAAGGAAGAGGAGAAAGCAGATACACCCGCGTCTAAACCTGGTGGGCTGCTAAGAACGACTCGAGGCGATGCTCGTACACGCGTCAAAGCCAAATCTGCGGGTGCGAAAGCGAGAGAGTTGTATTCTGATAGTGAGAGTGAGGTGGAGGGGTTAGTAGGACCCGAGGCTCTGGGTTCCTCGCTTCCTGCGAAAGGAAAGGCGAAGGGGAAAGGGAAGGGAAGGGCGACAAAGTCAAACAGGGGCCTGAAGTCCAAGTCGAAGAGGGTTTCGTCGTCTTCCGAGGAGGAGGTGGAAGTGGAGAGCGAGAGTGAGGATGAGGAGACGAGCAAGAAGAGGCCACCAGCTACCACAGACGTGTCACCATCGAGGAAAATGGTTTCAGTTGTGGTTGAGTTACCACCTCCTTCGGCCAGAAAGCATCCACTGAAGAATACCTATGGTGGCACGGCAAATAAGGCGAAGAAGAAGGCGAGAGGTGATGAAGATGAGACTGAAGAGGAACAAGAGGAAGAACCACCGTCGAAGCCGATGACGAAGCGCGGGTCGGCTGTCAAGAAAGCGGATAGCATATTTGTCGAAGTTGGTGAAGCACAAGGATCCCCCTCCACGTCTACTTCTCGTCCCAAACCAAAGCTGAAACCCAAACCAAAATCATCACTATCCAAACCTACAACCTCATCACCACTCTCATCGATTGATAATGCCCCGCCCAACGTCAACAGCACCGATACCACAGGCTACAACACCGCTAGCGAAACACAAGAGCCACTCCCAGCGAGGAGAGGTGCCGCCGCAAAGGCGGAAGCAAAATTGAAGGAGATGATGCCTGATGCGACTCGATATGAGCAGGAGGCTAAAAGGGCGAGGAAGAGTGGTGGGTGGACGAGTTTGTGGGAGAAAGAGCTGGAGAGGCAGGTCAAGGATAAGGAAAAGGAGGAGAAAGGGAAGGAGAAGGAGAATAGAAAGAAGAGGGCGTCGGATGTGAGTGGTGAAGACGTCGAGGAGCGTGTGGCGAAGAAACGTAGGAGGTCAAGCGCTGTGAAGGGTGAGGAAGAGGAGGGTGGGGGTGAGGTGGAGGTGGTGATTAGTGAGGTGAGGAAGGGCAAGACGAAGGTGAAAAGGGAGTCCGATACGGGCACTTCTCCGACAAGATCGAATAAGGTGTATTTGATGACGACGCAGGTGACACTTGGTGCTGATGTGGTCAAGGTGTGTATCGCGTCACCTCGCTACTGCTGGGATTTAACTATCGAATAGGCGCTGGATAAACTTGGTGTCGTTATGGCTTCAAAAGCCTCGCAGTGCACGCACCTGATCGCTCCGAATTTAGTCCGAACGGAAAAGTTCCTGTGTGCGTTGGCATCTGCGCCAGTGGTTCTGCAAGAAGCGTGGGCTATCAAGTCGGCGCAAGTAAAACAGCTATTACGTGCGTCAATGCCTCTCAATTGAAATCACGGCTGACAATGATTTCTTGTCCTTCTGCAGCTTTTGAGAAATTTCTACTTCGTGACGCTGCCGCCGAAAAGAAGTATCGTATGAAGCTCAGTGATGCGCTCGCGAGAGCAAAAGAACTCAAAGGGACATTGCTCGCGAATAAGACATTTTATCTGACTGCCAAGACAAAAGTGGATTATAAGCTCTTAAAGAGTGTCATCAGCGCTCATGGTGGCCAGGTACGTCTATATCTCTTCTCCCATCGCCTCAGCAATTAATATCTAATTCATAAATAGCTCTTACAGCAATCGCCGACAGTCCGACAGCTCACCGGTCACGCGGATCGACATATAATTTCTTGTGCTGAGGATATATCGATTTGGAGGCCGTTGGCTGCACAGGGTGTACCGATTTATACGCATGAGTTTTTATTGATTGGGGTATTGAGGCAAGAGTTGGACTGGGATTTGATGGAATTTAGAGTCGCAGGGTCGGTGTGAGGATATGAGGGCATAATTTTCCAGTACTTAGATTTAATTTGAGGGATTTCGTTTTGTGTAGTGTGATTGTGTTTATAACCATTTATACTGCTATCTTTGGCTGTTCACGCTGCTTCTTCGTGGGTACAAAGTCAGCGGTTTAGCGCTGGTATGTCAATTGCTGTGTTAAGCTGTGAGCTGGCATTTGAACCTGACTCCCATCGCACTCTCACCTCCTACAGCACCATTCGCCTTACTCTTATCGTACCGCTTTGTTATCATGCCATTCTTCGCTAGAAGTAAACGGGTCAACGTCAAAGGAGGTACCTTTATTGAAGCTGAAAATGTCCTAAACGTTCATCATCATCCCTCTTGTGAGTGTTGTACCTACTGGGACCCTCCTAAATGTCTGAATAACAATGTGTTTGTGATAATCAGTCGATCCTGGTTTCGACAAACTACAGGCCGCCTCCCTACCTCAAGCCATGCACGACTCCTCTGCTCGCGACCCTCCTCGCTGCTTCCCCGGTACCCGCGAAGAGCATCTGCGAACCATCACTAGCTGGGGAAGGGACGAGTGGGAGGATATTCGAACCCGTATTTTGTGGATGCAGGGGCCTGCTGGTGTTGGAAAGTCTGCGATCGCTCAAACGTGGGTGGAGGGATTGGAGGGCAAACACGGCGCTTCATTCTTCTTCTCTCGAGCAAATCACTGGAACGATCCCAACAAGTTCATTCCGACGATCGCTTATCAACTCGCCACCAAGTACCCCTCATATCGGGAAGCCGTCAGTGCCACCATCGTCCGGGATCCGTTCGTCCTGCAAAAATCGATCAATACCCAGTTTCGGGAGCTCCTCGTGGAACCACTCCGCGAGTTGAGTTCCGAAGATCGTGATGCCAGCGACAATGTCGTCGTCGTAATTGATGGTTTGGACGAATGTGACGGTCTGGAAGCGCAGGATGCCATCGTTCAAGTGATCATTACATCTGTCGCAGAAGGAACATCTCCCTTCTTGTGGGCGTTTTTCACTCGCCCTGAACCCAATATCGTGGCCAGTTTCTCTTCCAACCAGGCGAAAGACCTGTGCTGGTACCTTACATTGCCGGTCTCTCGTGACGCGGACAAGGACATCGAAGCATACCTTCGTGATGGGTTTCGGACCATAAGGAAGAGGTGTCACATCCCTGATGCCCTACGCTGGCCGGAGGAGGAGGATGTCCTTCGGCTTGTTGAGCAATCTGCTGGATTGTTCGTCTATGGAGCCAGCGCCATGCGATTCATCACCCTTGGACCTGGACTACCGGGCCCTCCAGAGCGTCTCAAATCTTTGCTTGATTTAGGGAACAACGCCAGTCATCCTCTGGCTAAGCTTGACCAGCTCTATCTTCTCATCATGCAGCAAATACCGAAGGATATCCTCCAGAATACGTTGCTCATCCTCACCTACAATGAATTAGCATCCACGTCCATCTCCACTATGTGTATCGTGCTCAACTTCTCGGAAGCAACAATTTATTCCCTTGTTCAGAATCTTCACTCCGTCCTTGAAGTGAAGCTTCAAAGTGTAACTAGCAATGCCTATCTTCGATTTTATCATGCATCCTTCACTGATTTTTTGAACGCGCCCGAGAGGTCGACGTCAGAGTACTGCATACGAACACAGACGTTCTTCAGTCGAATCTACTCTGCTTTTCTTGACCTCGCTTGCACTCCACCGCTTCTTTGCTCCCCAGATCCAACTACCGGTGCGTACGTCAGCAGAAGTGAAGACTAAAGCCCTAACTGGCCGTGTACCATAGGACTCTGCTCGCGAAGCTGCTCGAATGGCGACGCAGCAAAGTCGACAGCGCACTATATAGCATTGTTTGACCTCATATCCCTTCCTTCGAGTATGCACCCCTTGTATAAACCTTGCGAAGATCCCTGCTCCCTGGACAGATTGCCGCTTGTTAAGTGGAACTTCGCAGAAGTTCATTCCCCCATGTGGGGCATGTCAGGGGAAATTTTCGCAGAATTCATCAATGGGGTATTCTAGTACATTTCGACATCACTTTCATTGCTCATTTCTACTTGCAGATCCCTGAAAAGCGGCGGTCCAGTATCATCAAGAGCACTCCAGCTAGGGTGACTCTACTCAGTAGAGTAAAGGGCTTGGTGCTACGACGCGCTTCCCCAAGAGCATACACTTTGGGAACCGGAAATCACATGGCGCTACTGATTCGCTCGGGGGATGGTTTTTATCGCCTCAGTAATATCGAACCATTGAAAACCAGCAAAAACCCCCTGAAACGCTTTTTGTCGCTGGTTCGGTTTCAAATTCGTTCTTGATACCACGGGAGTAGATTGTCTGGTGATAGTAGATTACCGAGATTTCCCTCAGCCTTCTTTCATTTATAAAATAGCTACTTGCAGCTTGATAGCATCCAGCAAAATTAACTATTATTGAGTTTATCGGATATCGTATAACTATATTGTCCGCTGGCGCCACGATGTCTCCTGTGCTCTCAGATACATATGCAGCACCTTCAAGTGTACACTTTGGGAACCGGAGATCACATGGCGTTACTTGTTTTTGATGCAAAATATGCAGAGCACGATTCGTATAAATTCAGCACTATCGAACCATCAAAAACTAGCAAAAATTCCTTGAAACGTCTTCTATCGCTGGATCGGCTTCTTCACCTTTGATACCACGGGAGTAGATTTCCTGATGATAGAGTAGATTCGTTAGACATCACTAGGCCTCCTTCCAGTTGTAAAGTAGCTTCTTGGTGATGTTCACAAAAATCAGCCGCTGTCGAGTCTGTCGGATATTGTAAAACAACTACATTACCTACTGGGCTACGGCATCTTTTGGGTTGACAGAGATGTATGAAAAACGGTGATCACTGAACGAGCGAATTATTATAATAGAGCCTCGAACGAATCTGATTACCTAACAGCCAACCGAGAATATTCCACCGCCTTGTCCCCATGCTCTGGCACTCTTTCTTTTTCCCTTCAGTACACTCCGAACATAATCATCGGATAATGCCTAGCACACGCACTCTCGCTTACACCAACCACAAGCTCGTGTCGTATACCTGTCCCTTTTTATCCCTGTTCCGAACCTTCTTCTCCACGAGGATATAAGAATAGGAGGACTATTCGACGATGTGATCGCGGTAGGGAATGAGAGTGGAGTGCACGGTGCATTGACAGAAGTTTATGATAGCTCCGCGATTTGCGAGTGTACGCAGGGTTCAGGATTCTCGAGAGCTGGTATGAGCGGCAGGAAGGGATGATGTACTGTTCTTGTGCGAATGCATGGAGGATTGTTAGATTTTGGTTTTATGAATGTAGCGGGCGATGTACTTCTCTAACCGTTTGATTTGAAGATGGATTTCAAAGAATAATATACGATACATCGGTTTTCACTTAGCATGGCGTGTATGGGGATGTAAATTGTCAAACTTGGCAGTAATGGGAATGGGCGATAAAACTCTCGAGCTCAGGCTCTCAGTCCTGATTCTCTGGGCAATTTCTCTGAGCTCATTCAGCGTGATCTTTCCAGCTCCTTGCACGGCTCTTGTAATATCATTCGAACTGGCACGCAATGCCATCTAGGCATACCTAGCGAGCATACGGGAATGCTTTCAAATGCGGACGGAAGGACAGCTTTACTGCCTAATCAACAGGCTACACAATCGAAAGTGGGGGCCGTTGGTTGTTGCTGAATGAACCGAAGACTACGATAATTCTGAACAGAAAAACATCAAACCTAAAATTATGTTTTACGTCTTGCTTCAGCTGTATGATCAAGTCCTCGTCACCATCCAGCTTACTCGCCTCCAAGCACCTTCTGGCCCTCAACGTCGGCTCATTCAGTATCCTTGCGAATTATCGACGGTTTTTCTCCCGACAAACTAGTCATACACTCGAGTGGCATAAGTCTCACCGTCGAGTAAGGATCGACGGTCGGAGTTGAACAGGAATGAGGGTTTGAATATTCATTCTCATAGACCGTGTGGATGATATAGCTGATTGGCGGTATGTTTGGGACAGAATCGAGCTGAAGCTAATCGATGCATTGTTTGTGGAAAATATAACATGGTTTAAAGATGAGGGGCGAAAAGTGTCAGATGTGAAGGCAAGAGAATGAGTGCCTTGAGGAGTTGATTGAGCTGTTGATATAAAGCTTTTTGCAGACACAGAAACAGAGGGGTTGGGAGGGCGCGGACGCTTTCGAGCAAGTGATTTATGAGTGTTCGAGATTGCGAGAGTTGGGTCTTCAGCGGGGAAATATATATGTAATAGCTGCTAAAAGGATAAGGAACCGATGATGACAATTCTCATCGAAAATTCGAAATTGAGATGGCCGCAATCTGCGGCTACGATCTTGCTATCGGGTGCGGAGCCTTCTGAGACACGTCTAGTACAGCTCCAGTCTGCAAATCTATGACAAGTTTAGGACATCCGGAAAATATATGGATTAAACTTTTGCGTAGTGGAGTGGATGTGAAGTTCCCAATTTACGAGCTCACTAAACGTATCGATAGCTTTTCCTCTGACAGCGATAATATTAGAATGTATCGGGATTAGGTGAGATTATCGATAACATGCGGTCGCAATGGACGAAGCGCGGAAATTGGGACAGAGTGGCCTCGGACGAGGTTCAAAACCAAACGAGCGCACCACATTCATTAGATTATTGTATAGCGAGCCGCTCATCGGGTCAATTTCCCAGGCTTCGTCCTTCTCACGCCTGTATTCCGTGACTGTGACCAAATAGCCATCAACGTGATTATATTGGCCAAGTTTCTTTCCAACCGCACAGTGTGCCCTGGGTTCAGCGTTCTCTTCCTCGTCAATTTCCCTGTGCGATTCCGAAACAACATCCCTTTACATGTCACACATCTAGAAATAAACGGCGTGCGCCATCTTGTTCATTAAAGGAAGCCTACACATCGATTCAGAACCACGAAACAGCTATCGGTATGCCTAATGAATCGAACTCCCTCGTTGCCGACTCTGTTTGGCGCATTTCCTGTGGTACAGCTCTCAAGGTTTCATGATCTCACATGTTTTTTCACATACATACATCCCAATTCCACAAGTTCGCTGCGCCTTGCCTCCCTCAAGCCTCTGGCCGAGACCATGGAGCGCAGTTATGGACTGCATAGTGGTTCCCCTCTTGCGAGTGAATAGCTGGAGATGCGAGATTCCTTGAATAAGTCACGACGGGTCGTTGAGTTGGTAACTGATTTGATAGAGGAGTCCGCGGCCGTTGGTGGAAGTTATTATTGTAGGCTTATGGGGCGGATCGGACGTTGGTCTTGGGCAAGATTCAATATTCAGCGGTGAGTGTTGATTTGGGTTGAATTACAGTATTGTTTAATCCAATGAATGAACATGCCACAGTTATTCTGTTGATCCTGCCATGATATTCTCGGGTATCGCAACCTGCACATTAGACGACCGTCTTCTATCTCTTTCACGCCTTTCACTCTAACTCACTGCAGCTCCTTCCTTTCGTGTCGATATGTTCGGTAGACCTCTAACCGCACGATTTCGAAGTTCTCTGTTTAGGCATATCTGCCCTCGGCGGTCAATGGCGCGTCATATTAGCCAGCGACGTAGCGCATCTCTTCTGCACCACGGAGAAGAAGGAAGGGAAAGCTGTGGCGGAGTATGATATCCTAATTACTAGATGGAGAAGTTGGAAGGCGTATGGAAAGGTGGGCGCTTTGAGCAAAAACTCACGAAAAACATACTTATTCATGATTTTGTTAGGTATTTAAGCTACACAAGGCTATTGGGACTATGGCGTGGCTATACCATGTCCAGTAGTCCGGCCTGATGCCGAGACTGGTCGACCAGCTACTGCATTACCCTATTCCGCGGAAATCTATCGAAGGATTCTTACAGCATGTACGTTCATCATTTTTATTTGCTACACGTTCTTACGTCTTGCAAGAAATACTGTAATCAACTACACTGGCGAAGCTCGCGAATACATTCAACGCATTATCACTGCTATGGGAGGCAAGTTCGCACCTATGATGACTGGTCGTAATGCCGTCGTTAACGCTATACAGTACGTTCTTCGTATGACCATTAATCCACGCATGTATTAACGTGAATATCCGGCATCCAAGGCTAAACGACGGACAACTTAGCACAAGTATGGTCGCTCCCCATCGTTAACCACACCTGGCTCGAAGACTGTTTCATTCAGGGCGGGCTTTTGGTCATGGATACAGATGTTTCTGACTGGAGTTGATTTCAATTGGTCTTTTGGTGAGAGGGGCGTTGGTGTGCGTGGGGTGGAGCTATGCGATGAATAGGAGACGAAGGAGCATGAAGGGAGTAGTGATGAGAAGGATGTGTATGTGGGGATGGATGTAAAAATGGATGGAGAGGAAGAGGATGAGGTGTTAAAGAAGGGTGTGGAGATGATTGGGAAGAGGTTGCCTGTAAAGTCGAAATCGGCATCTGGCTCACCGGCAAAACGGAGCGTGGTGACTACTTCTTCGTCGCCTACCAAACGAGGTGTGACAGCTTCTTCGGTCATGCAGGTTTCGCCGACCAAACGGGCGAAATTAAATCGGTATCGCCGGTCGATAAGAGGAGGATCGGGTCTGACGATGAGGATGAGGAGAGGGTGGAGGTAGATGTACCTCCGCAACTGCCGAGTGACGATGACACTGAAGAGAGCAAGAAGCACCAGAAGAAGTCAGGTCGAACGCCGGGAAAGTCGGTTGCGATGGGTGTCAGTAGCTCCGAGGAGGGACCAGTGCAACTTGTCACACCAACCAAGAAGACGAGACCAAAGACGAAATCGACACATGTCGTCCTTGTACCATCGAAGAAATAGCCTTCGGTGGACTTGAGGTTGACAGATGAGAGTGAGAATGAGGAGCTGGAGGTGGGGATGTCCGAGTTAGTTAGGTCGTCGGCTGCTGCGAGGGTGAAGTCGAAGAAAGGAGCGGGGGTAGTTCCAGCCAGAAGAAGAAGCGGAGGGTGGATACTAACGATGAGGAGGAGGAAGGTTGCAAGGAGGGTGGGGAGTCGGCGAAGAAGGCGATCACACGGGTTGATTATTCAAGTGAGGGTGAGGTAGAAGAAGAGGGGCAGACTGTGCCAAAGTCGAACGAAAAAGCTTGTCAGGCTGCTTACTAGCGAGACAAGTCTTCAATTGACCGGGGAGCGAGAGAAAGAGTGGGCTGAAGGATCTTCTACAAAGTCGAGTCAGCTTCTTGTGCGTCGTGCGAGTGTGAGGATGAGGACGGATACAGAAGACCCTGTTGATAACGACGAGTGTGGTAGCAAGTCCTCGAGATAGCGGCAGAAGGAGGGGGAGAAAGTAGGTGCTCCCGCGTCCAAACCTAGTGGGTTACTGAGAATGACTCGAGGCGATGCTCGTACATGTGCCAAAACCAAATTTGTGAGTGCAAAAGCGAGGGGGTTGTATTCCGACAGTGAAAGCGAGGTGGAGGGGTCAGTGGGATCCGAAGCTCAGAATTCTTCGCTTCCTGCGAAAGGAAAGGGAAAGGGGAAAGGGAAGGGAAGGGCGACGAAGTCAAACAGGGGCCTAAAGTCCAAGTCGAAGAGGGTTTCGTCGTCTTCCGAGGAGGAGGTAGAAGTGGAGAGTGAGAGGGAGGATGAGGAGACGAGCAAGAAGCTACCAGTTACTGCAAACGTGTCACCATTGAGGAAGACGGCTTCAGTTGTGGTCGAGTTACCACCTCCTTCGGCCAGAAAGCATCCACTAAAGAATACCTATGGTGGCGCGGCAAATAAGGCGAAGAAGAAGGCGAGAGGTGATGAAGATGAGACTAAAGAGGAAGAAGAGGAAGAACCACCGTCAAAGCTGGGGGAAAAGCGCGAGTCGGCTATCAAGAAAGCGGATAGCATATTTGTTGAAGCTGGTGAAGTACAAGGATCCTCCTCCACGTCTACTTCTCGTCCCAAACCAATGCTAAAACCAAAACTAAAATCATCACTATCTAAACCTACCACATCATCACCGCTCTCATCCATTGATAATACCCCCGCAAACGCCAACAGCACCGATACCACAGACTACAACACCGCCAGCGAAACACATGAACCACTCCCAGCAAGGAGAGGTGCTGCCGCAAAGGCGGAAGCGAAATTGAAGGAGATGATGCCTGATGCGACTCGATATGAGCAAGAGGCTAAAAGGGCGAGGATGAGTGGTGGATGGACGAGTTTGTGGGAGAAAGAGTTGGAGAGGCAGGTTAAGGATAAGGAAAAGGAGGAGAAAGAGAAGGAGAAGGAGAATAGAAAGAAGAGGGCGTCGGATGTGAGTGGTGAAGACGTCGAGGAGCGTGTGGCGAAGAAACGTAGGAGGTCAAGTGCTGTGGGGGGTGAGGAAGAGGAGGGTGAGGGTGAGCTAGAGGTGGTGATTAGCGAGGTGGGGAAGGGAAAGACGAAGGTGAAGAGGGAGTCCGATAGGGGCATTTCTGCGACAGCGTCGAACAAAGTGTATCTGATGACGACGCAAGTGACACTTGGTGCTGATGTGGTCAAGAGTGTATCGCGTCACCTCACCACTGCGGGGATTAAATTATCGAATAGGCACTGGAGAAACTTGGTGTCGTTATGGCTTCAGAAGTCTCGCAGTGCACGCACCTGATCGCTCCGAATTTAGTCCGAACGGAAAAGTTCTTGTGTGCGTTGGCATCTGCGCCTGCGGTTCTGCAAGAAGCGTGGGCTATCAAGTCGGCACAAGTAAAACAGCTATTACGTGCGTCAATGCATCTCAATTGAAGTCACGGCTGACAATGATTTCTTGTCCATCTGCAGCTTTTGAGAAATTTCTACTTCGTGACGCTGCCGCCGAAAAGAAGTATCGTATGAAGCTCAGTGATGCGCTCATGAGAGCAAAAGAACTCAAAGGGACATTGCTCGCGAACAAGACATTTTATCTGACTGCCAAGACAAAAGTGGATTATAAGCTCTTAAAGAGCGTCATCAGTGCTCATGGTGGCCAGGTACGTCTATATCTCTTCTCCTATCGCATCAGCAATTAATATCTAATTCATAAATAGCTCTTACAGCAATGGCCGACAGTCCGACAGCTTACCGGTCACGCAGATCGACATATAATTTCGTGTGCTGAGGATATATCGATTTGGAGGCCGTTGGCCGCACAGGGTGTACCGATCTATATGCACAAGTTTTTATTGATTGGGGTATTGAGGCAGGAGTTGGACTGGGATTTGATGGAATTTAGAGTCGCGGAGTCGGTGTGAGGATATGAGGACTTGGTATTCCAGTGCTTATATTTAATTTGAAGCTTTTGTTCGTTGATTATGAATTTGTTTATAACAATTTATACTGCTATCTTTGTGGTTGGCTGTTCACGTTGCTTCCTTGTGGGTACAAAGCTGACAGTTTAGCGCTTGTATCTCAATTGCTGTGTTGTGCTGTGGACCGACACTTGAACCGAACTCCCATCTCACTCTTCCGACAGCGCCATCCGCCTCACTCTGACCATAACACTTTTCTATTATGCCATTCTTTGCTGAAAGTAACCGGCTCAGAGTTAAAGGAGGTACCTTTATTGAAGCTGAAAACGTCCTGAACGTTCATCATCATCCCTCTTGTGAGTGTTGTACATTGTGCCACCCCGATAAATGTCTGAAATGTGATGTATCCGTGGTAAAGCTGTCGATCCTGGTTTTGACATGCTACAGGCGGCGTCCTTACCTCAAGCCATGTACGACTCCTCCGCTCGCGATCCTCCTCTTTGCTTCCCTGGTACCCGCGAAGAATATCTACACACAATCACCAGCTGGGGAAAGGGCGAGTGGGAGGATAGTCGAACTCGTGTCTTATGGATGAAAGGACCCGCCGGCGTTGGAAAGTCGGCAATCGCTCAAACATGGGTGGAGGGATTGGAGGGCAAGCACAGTGCTTCATTCTTCTTCTCTCGAGCAAATCACTGGAACGATCCCAATAAGCTCATTCCGACGATCGCTTATCAACTCGCCACCAAGTACCCCTCATATCGGGAAGCCGTTAGTGCCACCATCGTCCGGGACCCGTTTGTTCTGCAAAAGTCGATCAATACCCAGTTTCGGGAGCTCCTCGTGGAACCACTCCGCGAGTTGAGTTCCGAAGATCGTGATGCCAGCGACAATGTCGTCGTCATAGTTGATGGTTTGGACGAATGCGATGGTCTGGAAGCGCAGGATGCCATTGCTCAAGTGGTCATTACATCCATCGCAGAAGAAACATCTCCCTTCTTGTGGGCGTTCTTCACTCGCCCCGAACCCAACATCGTTGCCAGTTTCTCTTCCAGCAAGGCAAAAGACCTGTGCTGGGACCTTACATTGCCGATCTCTCGCGACACCGACAAGGACATCGAAGCATACCTTCGCGATGGGTTTCGGACCATAAGGAAGAGGTATCACATCCCTGATGCCGTACCCTGGCCGTTGGAGGAGGATATCCTTAGGCTCGTCGAGCAATCTGCTGGCTTGTTCGTCTACGGAGTCAGTGCCATGCGATTTATCACCCTTGGTCCTGGACTACCGGGCCCTGCAGAGCGTCTCAAATCTTTGCTCGATTTAGGCAACTACGACAGTCAACCACTTTCTAAGCTTGACCAGCTCTATCTTCTCATTATGCAGCAAATACCGAAGGATATCCTCCAGAATACGTTGCTCATCCTCACCTACAATGAATTGACAGGATCAGGCATGAACGTCTCCACCATGTGTATCCTGCTCAACTTCTCGGAAGCAACATTTTACGCCCTTCTTCATAATCTTCACTCCATCCTTGAAGTGTATCCTTCGGGTGAACATGGTTCTCGCTATCTTCGATTTTACCACGCTTCCTTCACCGAATTTTTGACGTCACTCGACAGGTCGACATCAGAGTACTGCATACGAACACAGAATCTCTTCAGTCGAGTATACTCTGCTTGTCTTGACCTCGCTTGCACTCCACCGTTTCTGTGCTCTCCAGATCCAACCACCGGTGCGTACGTCAGCAGAAGTGAAGGCTAAAGCCCTAACTTGCCGTGTACCATAGGACTCTGCTCGGGACGCTGCTCGAATGGCGACGAAGCAAAATTGAGCGCACACTGTGCAGCAATGTATGAACTCATATCCCTTCCTCGGAGGATGCTCCCCTGGTATCACCCTTGTGAAGATCCCTGCTCCCTGGATAGATTGCTGCATGTTAAGTGGAACTTCGCACCAGTTCATTCCTTCCTGTCGTACGTGCCAGGGGCAGCTGTCGCAGAATTCGTCAATGGGGTATTCTACTGCATTTCGACATCACTTTCATTGCTCATTTCTACTTGCAGATCCCTGAAAAGCGGCGGTCCAGTATCATCACGAGCACTCCAGCTAGGGTGACTCTACTCAGTAGAGTAAAGAGCTTGGTGCTACGACGCGCTTCCCCAAGAGCATACACTTTGGGAACCGGAAATCACATGGTGCTACTGATGGGCTCAGAGCATGATTGGTATCACCTCAGTACTATCGAACCATCAAAAACCAGTAAAAACTCCCTGAAACGCTTTCTGTCGCTGGTTCGGTTTCAAGTTCGTTCTTGATACCACGGGAGTAGATTGTCTGGTGATAGTAGATTACCGAGAATTCCCTCAGCCTTCTTTCATTTATAAAATAACTACTTGCAGCTTGATAGCATCCAGGAAAATCAACTATTATCGAGTTTATTGGATATTGTATAACTACATTGCCCGCTGGCGCCACGATGTCTCCTGTGCTCCCAGATACATATGCAGCACCTTCAAGTCGGGTGGCATCTAGCATGGCGTGTGCGGGAATATGAATTGCTGAGCACAGCAGTGATGAGAATAGGTGATAAAATCTTAGAGTTCAGACTCCCGACCCTGATTTCCTCTGCAATTTTTCCAGGCTCACTCAACATGACGTTTATAGCTCCTTCTAAGGCCGTTACAATCGTAGTCAAGCCGGCATACAATACTATGTGCGCATAACTAGCGGGCATTCGGAATTCTTTTCAAATAAGGATGAAGGGCGGACCACACGATCAAGCGAGTGTTAATGGGGCAAAGGTGGGGTTTGTTGGTTATTCCTGACTGATCCGAAGGCAATGACAGCTCTTGTCGGAAAAAGATAAAATCTAAAATCGTACTCGTGTCTTTCTATGTTAAAACCCCCTTCCTCAGCCAGCTCACTCGTATCCTACTAACACGCTCTGAGTACCGCACTAACTCATTTAGTATCCCCACGAATCATGCACTCAAGTCCTATCATAGGCTGCATAGTCGAGATACGGATCGACAGCTGGATTTGGACCGAAATGAGGGGATTTGAATAGTCATTCTCATAGACCCCGTGACTGATACAGTTGATAGTGGAAGTCGGGCCAGGATCGATGCGAAGACGAGTTATTGGATGGAAAAATAATACCGCTTGGAGATGAGAGGTGAAAAGTGCCTAAGCGTGGGAGAGAATCAACGACTTGAGGAGTTGATTGAGCTGCTGATACACAGTTTTTGTAGACGTAGAAAGAGAGGGACCGTGAGAGAGCGTAGACGTTTTCGACTCGGAGCATGAGATCTATGAGGGTTAGGGATCGCGAGAGTGGAAAGCCGCCAGCCGGGAAATATGGAACAGTTGATCAACGGGCTGTTTGGTAAACCTATCATGACTATTTTCAGGATTGAGATGGCCAAGATTTATTGCTGCGTTTTCATTAACTAGCAGGTCCAACTGAGAAGCGCTTAACATGGCTTCTGGCTGCAAATACGTGACCGGTTAAAGGCATCCAGAGAATATATGGAATCCACTTTCATATAGTGCAGTAGATGTGATGTTCTGATGCGTCACTCGAAGAGCATAGCCATCGCCATTTCCCGATTTGCGAGACCAGTAGGGTTCTCCTTCTGACAATGACGATTATTGGGAGGCAGTGAAATTAATCAATGACAGGTGGTTTCAGAACACATTGCGCATACAATTGGACAGAGTGGCTCCTGGAGAGATTCGAAATGAACGACCGCAGTGACTACATTCAGAGTACAGTATTATTGCAGAGCGAGCCACTCATCAAGTCTATTTCCCAGGCTTTGCCCCTCCCAGATGACTGTGACTGTGACCAAATAGCCATCAAAGCGGTTATTTTGGACAGATTTCTTCCCGACCGCCATGGGTCCAGCGTTTCCCCCCTCGTAAATTTCCCTGTGCGGTTTCGAAACAACATCCCTTCACATGTATGCATGCATAAGGGCCCTGCACAATCTTACTCATCAAAGGAGTCCTGCACGTTGATTGAAGAACGAACCGCGAAGCACCTACCCGAATCCTCAGTGAATTGAATTCCCTCGTTGGTGGCTCCATTCAGCGAATTGCCCACGATGCGGTTCTCAAGGCCTCATACGGCCTAACGTAGGCATTCGTTATGCCCTATGTTTTTCCGTATACCTCAATCCCAATTCCACGAGTTCACCGCGACTTACCCCCTCAAGTTGATCGAGACCATGGAATTCAGTACATTGTTATGGACTGCATAGATGGTTGTCTATTTGTGGGTGGGTGCATAGGAGTGTGGGGTTCATCGGACATGTCACGACGGGTCGTTGAGTCGGTAAGTGGCTTGATAGAGGAGTCGGCGAATGTTGATGGAAATTATTCTTGTAGCATTATTGGATGGATCGGACGTTGGTCTTGGGCAGGATTCGGTCGTGAGTGTTGATTTAGGGTGAATGGCGGTGATGTATGAAAAATTCACAATATTATTCTGTTGATCCTGCCATGATACATTCGGGTATCGTAGCCTGCGCATCAGAGGTCCGCCTTCTATCTCTTTCCTATCCTCCACTCTAGCTCACTGGACTGCTTCTCTTCGCACTGGCTTGCATATCACAGCTCCAAGTGCGTGATCTTGAAGTCCTCTCTGCAGGCATATCAGCCCTCAGCGCTCAATGGCGCGTCGCGCTAACCAACGACGTGACACACCCCTCCTACATCACGCACTCATCAACCAAATATGCTACCGGAATAGCGCGCTGCGAAACCCTAGGCATTCGAGAGGGGATGGTGAGTTATGAGGGAAAAGAGGAAGAGAGGCTGTAAGAGAAGGTGAAGAAGAATGTTACTGCGGGTCAGTTCACAACCTCTGTGCCTCACACAAAGATGCCATTACTGCAAGATGCGGACTTGTTGCTGTGAAACGCGGCGTGTTTGGCAACGAGTGGATTCCTCTCAGCTGGCCATCGTCGTTGTGTGGCTCGAGAAGGGAGGGTGTTGAGGCAGAGTTCGGAGAACGGGAGCGGTGGTGTTGAGGTATTCTGGAGAGAGTTATGACCATTCGACCACGCAGGAGAAGGAGAGGCGGAGGGATGGAAAGGAGGCGAGAGCTGTGGTGGAGTGTGATATTTTGATAACGAGATGGAAGAGCCGCAGGCATATGAATAGGTGAGCGTTTTTGATCACAATCTCTCGTGAAACGTGGTTATTTATGATTTTGTTAGGCGTTCAAGCTGCATGAGGCTGTTGGGACTATGGCGCGGCTATACCATGTCCGGTTGACCAACTACTGCATTACCCTCTTCCGCAGACCGCAGAAACCTATCGAAGGATACTAATAACACGTACGTTGACCATTTTACGTGTGCGCACGAACTTATATGTTATAGGGCATCACCATAACAAACTACACTGGCGAATCTCGCAAATACATCAAACGCATCATCACTGCCATGGGCGCCAAACTCTCACCTATGATGACTGGTCGTAACACCATCCTCGTCGCCGCATGGTACGTTCTCTATATTATCAGTAATCCACGCGTGTATTCATATATCTATCCAGTATCAAGTCCAAAAGACGGACAACGCCCCAACCTGGTCACTTCCCATCGTCAATCACATCTGGCCCGAAGACTGTTTCACTCAATGTCGGCGTTTGACCATGACCCCAGATAAATACATCACGTTTCCAACTGGAGTAGATTTCAGTCGGTCGTTTGGTGAGAGGGGCTTTGGCGTACACGAGGTGGAGCTATGTGATGAAGAGGAGATGCAGGAGGATGAAGGGAGCAGTGATGAGGAGGCCGTATATGCGGGGATGTTAGAAAATGGATGGAGAGCAGGGGAATGAGGTGTTGAGGGGCAGTGTGGGGGAGGATATTATCGTGATTGGTATACTGGATACCAACGATCCTGGACGGGATACGATGTTTGAGCACGTCGAAATGAATGGGAAGATGCCGCCGATATAGTCTAAATCGGAGTCGAGCTCACCTATAAATGCAGTGGTGCCTATTTCTTCGTCGCGTACCAAATGGGGTATTACGACTTCTTCGGCCATGCAAGTTTTGCTGACCAAACGGATGAAACTAAAGTTGGTATCAGCTGCGAAGAAGAGGAGGATCGGGTCTGAAGACGAGGATGAGGAGAACAGCGAAGCGCCAGAAGAAGTCGGGCCGAACGTCGAGGAAGCCAGTCGCAATGGATGTCAGTAGTTCCGAGGAGTGACGAGTGCAACCTGTCACACTGGCCAAGACGGCGAAGATGTAGCCGGAATCGACGCCTGTCACTGTTTCATCATCGAAGAAACAGCCTTCGGTGGACTTGGATGTGGGTGGTGAGAACGTTGAGGAACATGTAGTGAAGAAACGGAAAAGGTTGAGTGCTGTGAAGAGTGAGGAAGCGGAGTGTGAGGAAGCGGAGGGTGAGGAAGGGGTGAGGTGGAGGTGGTGATTGGTGAGACGAGGAAGGGCAAGACGAAGGTGAAGAGGGAGTCCGATACGGGCATTTCTGCGACGGGGTCGAATAAGGAGTATTTGATGACGACGAAGGTGGCACTTGGTGTTGATATGGTCAAGGTGTGTATCGCGTCACCTCACGACTGCTGGGGTTTAATTATCGAATAGGCATTCGAGACACTTGGTGTCATTATGGCTTCGAGACCCTCGCAGCGCACGCACCTGACTGCTCCACAACTGGTGCGAACGGAAAAGTTCTTGTGCGTGTTGGCATCTGCGCCTGTAGTTCTGCAAGAGGCGTGGGTTATCAAGTCGGTGCAGGCGAAACAGCTGCTACGTGCGTCAATACCTCAATTGAACCCACAGCTGACGAAAATTTCTTTTCCTTATGCAGCCTTTGAGAAATTTGTACTTGAAGACGCGACCGCCGAAGGGAAATATCGTATGAAGGTCAGTGATGCGCTCGTGAGAGCAAAAGAATTTAAAGGCACATTGCTCGCGAACAGAACATTTTATTTGACTGCCAAGGCAAAGGTGGATTAAAAGCTGTTAAAGAGTGTCGTTAGCGTTCGTGGTGGCCAGGTACGTTTATATGTCTTCGCACCTCGCCTCAGCAACTGATGTGACTCACCTATGTATGTATAGCTCTTGTAGCAATCATCGACAGTCCGGCAGCTCACTGGATATGTGGATCGATATATCATCTCATGTGCTGAGGATATATTGATTTCGAGGCCGCTGGCTACACCGCCGGGTGTACCGATTTATACGCATGAGTTTTTATTGATTGGGGGATTGAGGCAGGAGTTGGACTGGGATTTGATGGAATTTAGAGTCGCAGGGTCAGTGTGAGGACATGAGGGCGTGATTTCCAGGACCTAGATTTAATTTAAGGGATTTCGTTTCGTGTAGTGTGATTGGGTTTATGAACAATTTATATTGCTAACTTTTGTGGTTGACTCGCCGCTGTTCACACCGGCTTCTCCGTGGGTACAAAGCCAGCGGTTTGGCGCTCGTATGTCAACTGCTGTGTTCTGCTGTGAACCGACACTTTGACCCGGCTCCCATCCCACTCTCACCTCCCACCGCACCATTCGCCTTACTCTGGTCATACAGCTTCGTTGTCATGCCATTCTTCGCTAGAAGTAAACGGGTCAACGTCAAAGGAGGTACCTTTATTGAAGCTGAAAACGTCCTCAACGTCCATCATCATCCCTCTTGTGAGTGTTGTACATACTGGGACCCTCCTAAATGTCTGAATAACAATGTGTTTGTGATAATCAGTCGATGCTGGTTTCGACAAACTACAGGCCGCCTCCCTACCTCAAGCCATGCACGATTCCTCTGCTCGCGATCCTCCTCGCTGCTTCCCTGGTACCCGCGAAGAGTATCTACGAGCGATCACCATCTGGGGAAAGGGCGAGTGGAAGGATAGTAACACCCGTGTTTTGTGGATGAAAGGGCCTGCTGGTGTTGGAAAGTCGGCAATCGCTCAAACATGGGTTGAGGGACTGAAGGGCAAGCACAGCGCTTCATTCTTCTTCTCTCGAGCAAATCACTGGAATGACCCCAACAAGTTCATTCCGACAATCGCTTATCAACTCGCCACCAAATACCCCTCGTATCGCGAAGCCGTGTGCGCCACCATCGTCCGGGATCCGCTTGTCCTGCAAAAATCGATCAATACTCAGTTTCAGGAGCTCCTCGTGGAACCACTCCGTGAGTTGAGTTCTGAAGACCGCGATGCCTGTGACAAAACTGTCGTCGTAATTGACGGCCTGGACGAATGTGATGGCCTGAAGGCGCAAGATGCCATCGTTCAAGTGATCATTACATCCGCCGCGGAAGGGACGTCTCCCTTCTTGTGGGCATTTTTCACTCGCCCCGAACCCAATATCGTGGCCAGTTTCTCTTCCAGTGAGGCAAAAGACATGTGCTGGTACCTTACATTACCGGTCTCTCGCGACGCGGACAAGGACATTGAAGCATACCTTCGTGATGGGTTTCAGACCATAAGGGTGATGTATAGCATCCCTGAAGATGTCTACTGGCCAAAAGAGGAGGAGATCCTTCGACTTGTTGAGCAGTCTGCTGGGCTATTCATCTATGGAGCCAGTGCCATGCGATTTATCACCCTTGGTCCCGGACTATCGGACCCTCCAGAACGTCTCAAATCCTTGCTCCAAATAGGCAACAATGGCAGTCATCCACTTTCTATGCTTGACCAGCTCTATCTTCTCATTATGCAACAAATACCGAAGGATAGCCTCCAGAATACATTGTCCATTCTCACCTTCCGCCGAATGATACACTGGCCGCGCGGAACGGTGGTCTCTGATATGTGTATGTTCCTCAACTTCTCGGAAGCGACATTTTATGCCCTTCTTCGTAATCTCCATTCCGTCCTTGCAGTGGAGTATTTTTCCAATGATGGTACTCCCTTTCTTCGGATTTATCACACCTCCTTCATCGAATTTTTGTGGTCACACGAGAGGTCGACACCAGATTATTGCATACGAACACAGAATATGTTCCGTCGACTCTACTCTGCGTGTCTTGACCTCGCTCACGCTCCAATGCCCCCATGCTCTCTAGATCCAACCACTGGTGTGTACATCAGCCGAAGTGAAAGCTAAAGCCCTAACTGATCACGTACTGCAGGACTCTGTTCAGGAAGCTGCTGGGGTGGCGATAAAGAAAAGTTGGCAGCGCGTTATTCAGTGTTGTTTCAGCTCATACGACTTCCTGGTCTGATGTCCTTCTCTTATAAACTCGGCGACGATCCTGGCTCGCTGGATAGATTGCTGCTTGTTAACTGGAGCTCGGCAGCAGTTCATTCCTTCCCGCATAACTTGGCAGACTCGGGAATTGCACGTTTCATCGATAAGGTATTCTAGCTCATCGCAACATCACTTTCACTGCTCATTTCTACTTGCAGATCCCCGAACAACGCCGGCCTGGTATCATCATGTGCACTTTAGCTAGAGAAACTCTACTTGGTAAAGTGATGAAATTGGTTCTTCAACGCACTCCTACCAAGATATATGCTCTGGGAACAGGAAGGAACCGAGTGCTACTAGTACCTGATAAGGAAGGGTTTTATGAGGATTCGTATCGATTCAAAGCTATCAATCCCTCAAAATCCAGCAGAAAATCCCTGAAAGATCTTTTGTCGCTGACTCAGTTCCGAGTCGACTCTTAATACTTAGGGAGCAGATTGTCTGGAGAAAGACTAGATTCGTTAGACATGATTCGGCCTTCTCTCGCTTGTAAAGTAGTTGCTTGATAGCTTTCAGAAAGATCAATCGTTGCGTATTCTGTTGGAGAAGTTGTGATTAATTACACTGCCCGCTGTGGCTACTGTTTCTTCTGTGGTCACAAACATGTATGAAAATAGAGGGAATTAATATATTGACCCTTGAACAAATTTAAGTACTTACCAACCAACTCAATATATTTCATCGCCTCGTCCCTTAGTCTCGACTCTCTGATAGCCTTTCTTTCTTTCTTTCTCTCCTCAGCTCCGCTGTCCATGTATTTGTACGGTTGTTGCAATAACAGTCAAACTGGCCTGCAATATTATCCAGTCAAAACTAGCGAACATGGGAGAATGCTTTCAAATGGGGATGGAAGGCTAACTTGATCCCTAGCGCACAGGCGGCACGATCCACCAACTATTCTCATAACCAACGTCAAATGTTCTTGATTGAACCAAAGGCTATGATAATTCCGACTGGAAAAATCTAAACTCTGAAATTGTACTCGCATCTTCCTTCAGCCATAGGCGTTAATGTCATCCAGCTCACTCATACCCTACAAGCACATTCTGGCCAGCACACCAATTCATTTAGCACCCTTACGAGTCGTCGGTGGTTTCACTTCCAACAAATTAATCATACACGTCGTGCGAGCCACATCATTGAAATCAGGATCGACAGTCAGAGTTGAACCGGAATGAGGGATTTGAATGCTTATTTTCGTAGACCGGATGACTGATATAGCATAAGCGTCGGGCCGGGACCAGCCCCAAGATGGTCGATGAGTCGCGGGAGGGAAGATAACACGACTTGGAGATGGGATGCAAGAAGTGTAGAGCGGGAAGAACAGGGATTCAGTGTCTCGAGGAGTTGATTGAACTGTTTATACACGGGTTTTATAGATGTTGAAAATGAGGGACCATTAGAGGGCATGGACGCATTCAACCTTTTATAGCATTTATGAAGGGTCGGGATCGCGAGCATTGAGAGTTGAGTGAGGGTTGTCGGCCGGGAAATATTGAACAGCTGAAGTTCCTGATGATGACTCTCGGGGAAATGGCTGAAATTATTCAAGGACAGGTGGTCGCAAAATATCAAGCGCAGAGAATCCGACAGAGTGACTCCTGGCGACATTTGGAACGTAAAGTGCATTACATTCAGAGCGAGCCGCTCACCAAGTCGATCCCCACGCGTGTGACTGTGACCCAACAGCCATGTTTATGAGGTTTCTTTCTGATCACACAACGCGCCATGGGTTCAGCGTTCTCCTCCTCGTCAGTTTCTCTGTGCGGCTTCGAAACACCATCCCTCAATATGCCATACATATAGGCATAAACTTTCTCTACCATCTTGCTCATCAAAGGAGGTCTATTCATTGATTCAGGAACGAAACCACGAAACAGCTATATGTATGCCCGTGAATCGAATTCCCTCGTTGCCGACTCTGTTTGGCGAATTGCACACGACGCGGCTCTCAAGGTTTTATGCAGTCCGACGGAGGCATTCATGGTGTCCCATATTTCTTCGCATACGTCTATCCCAATTCCGCCGCGTTTTACCCCCTCCAGCAGATCGAGACAGTCGAACACATTACATCGTTACGGACTACATAGATGCTCCCCTCTCGCAAACGAATAGCCGAAGATGCGGGATTTCTCGAATAGGCCATGACGGGTCGTCGGGTCGGTAAGTGATTTGATAGAGGAGTCAGTGGACGTTGATGGAAGTTATCATTGTAGGATTATTGGGTGGATTGGGACGTTGGTCTTAGGCGAGATTCAGGCGTGAGTGTTGGTATAGGGTGAATTGCAGTGTTGTTTAACCTGACGAATGAACAGACCTCAATATTATTCCGTTGATTCTGCCATGATATTCTCGGGCATCGCAGCCTGCGCATCAGAGGTATGGTCTGTCCTTTTCACATCTTCCGCTCTAGCTAACTCCAACGCCCCCTCTTCGCTCTGACTTTCGCAATGCAGCTCCAAGTGCACGACCTTGAAGTTCTCTCGACAGGCATATTAGCGCTCGGCATCAATGGCCTGTTGCGCTAACCAACGACGTGACACACCTCTTCTGCATAGCACCCTCATCCACGAAATATGTCGTCACACTGGCCTACCACGGAACTACAGGCATTAGAACCATCTTGTCGCATGGGTTTGATGATTCTGTAAACCTAGGGATGAGAGGTCTAAGAGAGGCTGTAGGAGAAGGCGAAGAAGAATATGATGGTTACTGCGGGTCAGTTCACAACCTCTGTGCCTCACCCAAAGATGTCATTACCCCAAGATGCGGACTTGTTGCTGTGAAACACGGCGTGTTTGACAACGAGTGGATTCCTCTCGCTGGTCATTGTCGCTGTGCAGCTCGAGAACGGAGGCTGTCGAGGTGGGTATTAGGAGAGCGGGTTGGAGTGACGTTGAGGTATCCTGGAGATGGCGAGGATGATTTGACCATGGAGGAGAAGGAGAGGAGGAGGGATAGGAGGAGGCGAGAGCTGTGGTGGAGTGTAATGTTTTGATTACGAGATGAAGGATTAGGAAGGCGTATGGAAAGGTGAGCGTTTTGATCAAAGCTTGCGGGAAACGTGTTTGTTTATGATTTTAGGCGCTCAAGCTGCATGAGACTGTAGGGACTATGGTGCGGCTATACTATGCCCGGCCGACCAACTACTGCATTATCCTCTTCCGCAGACCGCAGAAACCTATCGAAGGATTCTAATAACATGTACGTTGATCATCTTACATATGCGCATGATCTTATATGTTATAGGAAATCACCATAACAAACTACACTGGTGAATCTCGCAAATACATCAAACGCATCATCACTGCCATGGGCGCCAAACTCTCACCTATGATGACTGGTCGTAACACCATCCTCATCGCCGCATGGTATGTTCTCTATATTACCAGTAATCCACGCGTGTATTCATATATCTATCCGGTATCAAAGTCAAAAGACGGACAACGCCCCACCCTGGTCACCTCCCATCGTCAATCACACCTGGCTCGAAGACTGTTTCATTCGATGGTGACATTTGACCATGGCCAAAGATAAATACATCGCGTTTCCGACTGCAGTAGACTCAGTCGGTGCTTTGGTGAGAGGGGCATTGGCATACGCGGGGTGGAGCTATGTGATGTCGAGGGGATGCAGGAGGATGAGGGGAGCAGTGATAAGGAGGCCGTGTATGCAGGGATAGATTTGAAAATGGATGGAGAGCAGGGGAATGAGGTGTTGAAGCGGAGTGTGGGGGAGGATATTATCGTGATTGGTATACTGGATACCAACGATCCTGGACGGGATACGGCGTTGGAGCACATCGAAATGAATGAGACGTCACCGATACAGTCTAAATCGGAGTCGGATTTACTTACAAACGGAGTGTGGTGCCCACTTCTTCGTCGCATACCAAGCGGGGTGCTACAGGTTCTTCGGCCATGCAAATTCTGCCGACCAAACGGATGAAATTTAAGTTGTTATCAGCTGTGAAAAAGAGGAGGATTGGGTCTGAAGACGAGGATGAGGAGAGGATAGAGGTAGATGAGCCTGCACAGCTACCGATTGACGACAATGCTGAGGAGAACACGAAGCGGCAGAAGAAATCGGGCCGAACGCCGAGGAAGTCAGTCGCGATGGACGTTAGTAGTTCCGAGGAGGAATGAGTGCAACCTGTCACACTGGCCAAGACGGCGAAGATGTAGCCGAAATCGACACCTGTCACTGTTTCATCATCGAAGAAACAGCCTTCGGTGGACTTGGATGTGATGGTGAAAATATTGAGGAACGTGTAGTAAATAAATGGAAAAGTTGAGTGCTGTGAAGAGTGAGAAAGGGCAGGGCGAGGAAGGGGGTTGGGTGGAGGTTGTGATTAGCGAGGTGAGGAAGGGCGAGACGAAGGTGAAGAGGGAGTCCGATACGGGCATTTCTGCGACGGGGTTGAATAAGGAGTATTTGATGACGATGCAGGTGGCACTTGGTGTTAATATGGTCAAGGTGTGTATCGCGTCACCTCACGACTGCTGGGGTTTAATTATCGAATAGGCATTAAAGACACTTGGTGTCATTATGGCTTCGAGACCCTCGCAGCGCACGCGCCTGACTGCTCCACAACTGGTGCGAACAGAAAGGTTCTTGTGCGCGTTGGCATCTGTGCCTGTGGTTCTGCAAGAGGCGTGGGTTGTTAGGTCGGCGCAGGCGAAACAGTTATTACGTGCGTCAATACCTCTCAATTGAAACCACAGGTGACGAAAATTTCTTTTCCTTGCGCAGCTTTTGAGAAATTTGTATTTCAAGCCGCTGTAGCCGAAAAGAAGTATCGTATGAAGCTCAGTGATGCGCTTGCGACAGCAAAATAATTCAAAGGGACATTGCTCGCGAACAGGACATTTTATTTGACTACCAAGACAAATGTGGATTACAAGCTGTTAAAGAGTGTCGTTAGCGCCCATGGAGGCCAGGCACTTCTATATCTCTTCGCACCTCGCCTCAGCAAGTAATGTGACTCAACTATGTATGTATAGCTCTTGTAGCAATCACCGACAGTCCGACAGCTCACTGGATATGTGGATCGACATATCATCTCGTGTGCTGAGGATATATCGATTTGGAGGGCGTTGGCTGCAGAGGGCGTTACCGATTTATACGCACGAGTTTTTTGTTGATTGGGGTGTTGAGGCAGGAGTTGGACTGGTATTTGAAGGAGTTTAGAGCTGCGGGATCGGTTTGAACATCTGAGGGCGTGATGCTCCGGGGCTTATATTTAATTTGGGGTATTTTGTTTTGTTTATTGTAATTGTGTTTATGACATTATACTGCTAGCTTTGTGGTTGGCTCCTCGCTGTACACGTTGCTTCCTCGTGAGTACAAAGTCGGCGGTCTGGCGGCTTGTATGTCAATTGCTGTGTCATGCTGTGGACTCACACTTGAACCTGGCTCCCATCATACTCTCACCTTTCGACAGCACTATCCGTCTCACTGCGACCATAACACTTTGTTATTATGCCATCCTTCGCTGGAAGTAATCGGTTCAAAGTCAAAGGAAGTACCTTCATTGAAAATGAAACCATCAACGTTCACCATCATCCTTCCTGTGAGTGTTGTACATTGTGCCACCCCGGTAAATGTCTGAAATATGATGTATGTGTGATAAACCAGTCGATCTTGGTTTCGCGAAGCTACAGGCCGCCTCCCTACCTCAAGCCATGCACGATTCATCTGCTCGCGATCCTCCTCGCTGCTTCCCTGGTACCCGCGAAGAACATCTACACACAATCACCAGCTGGGGAAAGGGCGAGTGGAAGGATAGTAGCACCCATGTTTTGTGGATGCAGGGGCCTGCTGGCGTTGGAAAGTCGGCGATCGCTCAAACATGGGTGGAGGGATTAGAGGGCAAACACGGCGCTTCATTCTTCTTCTCTCGAGCAAATCACTGGAACAATCCCAGCAAGTTCATTCCGACGATCGCTTATCAACTCGCCACCAAGTACCCCTCGTATCGCGAAGCCGTCTGCGCCACCATCGTCCGGGATCCGCTTGTCCTGCAGAAATCGATCAATACTCAGTTTCAGGAGCTCCTCGTGGAACCACTCCGCGAGTTGAGCTCTGAAGATCGCGATGCCAGCGACAAAGCTGTTGTCATAATTGATGGCCTCGACGAATGTGATGGTCTAGTAGCGCAGGATACCATTGTTGAGGTGATCGTTACGTCCGTCGCTGAAGGAACATCTCCCTTCTTGTGGGCGTTTTTCACTCGCCCTGAACCCAATATCGTGGCAAGTTTCTCTTCCAGCAAGGCGAAAGACCTGTGCTGGTACCTGACATTACCGGTCTCTCGCGACGCAGACAGGGACATCGAGGCGTATCTTCGCGATGGGTTTCGGACCATAAGGACGAGATATCACATCCCTGAAGTCGTACACTGGCCGTTGGAGGAGGATATTCTCTGTCTAGTTGAGCAGTCGGCTGGATTGTTCATTTATGGAGCTAGTGCCATGCGATTCATCACCCTCGGTCCTGGACTACCGGGCCCCGCAGAGCGTCTTAGGATTTTGCTCGAAATAGGCAGCAACGCCAGTCAACCGCTCTCTAAGCTTGACCAGCTCTACCTTCTCATCATGCAGCAAATACCGAAGGATATCCTCCAGAATGCATTGCTCATCCTCACCTGCGACCAATTGATGGAAACTTCCGGGGTGGAGGTCTCCTATATGTGTATTTTACTTAATTTTTCCGAAGCCACATTTTACTCCCTTCTTCATAATCTTCACTCCGTCCTTCAAGTACAGCCTTTCGGTGAACACGGTGCCCGCTATCTTCGATTTTATCACGCTTCCTTCACCGACTTTTTGGAGTCACCCGAGAGGTCGACACCAGAGTACTGCATACTAACACACAATCTTTTCGGCCGACTGTACTCTGCATGTCTTGACCTTGCTTGCGCTCCACTGCCCCTGAGCTCCCCAGATCTAGCCACCGGTGTGTACATCAACAGAAGTGAAGGCTAAAGCTGTAACTGATCGTATACAGGAAGGCACTGTTCGGAATGTCACTTGGGTGGGGACATGGCAAGGATGGCGGCGTACTTCAGGGCGGTGATTGGACTCATAAGGCTTCCCATAGTGATGTTCCCCCGGTATCAACTCCGCGCTGATCCTGGATCTCTGGACAGATTGCTGCTTGTCAAGTGGAACCACCCAGCTGCCCAAATTCCGGGTACTTCCCTGCGGAAGGACGAAATCGAATTTTTCATCAAAGAGGTATTCTAGTATATTTCGATCTCACTTTCACCACTCATTTATATTCGCAGATCCCAAAAAAATGGCGGTCCAGTATAATCACGAGTGCTCCAGTTAGAGAGTCCCTACTCAGTAAAGTAAAGCGCTTGGTGCTTCGACGCGCTTCCCCCAGAGTATACACCTTGGGAACCGGAAGCCGCACGGCGTTACTAGTCTTTGATGAAGAGTATGGTTGTTATGATTTCGGTACTATCGCACCATCGAACACTAGGAATATTCCTTGAAATGTCTTCTGTCGCTGACTCGGTTCCAAGCTTGCTTTTGATACTACGGGAGCAGATTGTCTGGAAAAAGGGTAGATTCGCCAGACACTACTCGGCCTTCTGTCATTTGTAAAGT
This sequence comes from Leucocoprinus leucothites, assembly GCA_013368445.1. Lineage (NCBI taxonomy): Eukaryota > Fungi > Basidiomycota > Agaricomycetes > Agaricales > Agaricaceae > Leucocoprinus > Leucocoprinus leucothites. The sequence goes on from JAACJO010000056.1 coordinate 69,873, forward strand.
AGCTTCTTGGCGGCATTCAGAAAAATCAGTTGTTGAGTCTGTCGGAGACTTGTCAACTACACAGTTTCTTCTGCCGTCACAGATACGTACGACGACAGCAAATTAACACAAATTCCTGACAATGACGATTGTTCCGTGCTTGATTTTAATCAATAACAGGTGGTCGCAGATCACATTGCTCATACAATTGGACAGAGTGGCTCCAAGAGAGATTCAAAACTGAACGAGTGCAGTGACTGCATTCAGTATACAGTGTTATTGCAGAACGAGCCGCCGACTCCGATCACACCCAAACCTGTGACTGTGACCAAATATCCATCAACGCGGTTATTTTGGGGTTATTTTGGACAGGTTCATTTCAGACTACACAGTGCGCCATGGGCTCCAGCGTTCCCCTCCTCGTCAATTCCCCTGTGTGATTCTAAAATGATATCCCTTTGTATGCTATACATCTAGGAATAAACGACGTGCACCATCTTGCTTACCAAACGAAGCCTACGCATTGATCCAGGAACGGGACCGCGAAACAGCTATTGGGATGCCCAATGAATCGAATTCCCCCATCATTGACTCTGTTTGGCCACGACGCAACTCTCAAGGTTTCATGCTGACCAATGGAGGCGTTCGTGATGTCCTATGTTTCTTCGCACGCATCTATCCCAATTCCACGAGTTCGCCGCGTCTTGCCTCCCTCAAGCCTCTGGCCGAGACCATGGAGCCCAGTATACCGTTATGGACTCATGGTAGTCCCACTCTTGCAAGTGAATATCCGGAGATGCTGAATTCCTCGAACAGGCTACGACGGGTCGTTGAATCGATAAATGATTTGATAGAGAAGTCTGTGGACGTTGATGAAAGTTGTTATTTGTAGGACTATCGGGCAGATCGGACGTTGGTCTTGGGCAAGATTCAGTTGTGAGTGTTGATTTAGGATGGATTGCGGTGTTGTTTAACCTGATGACAAGCAGACCACAGTGTTATTCTGTTCATGCGACGATATCCTCAGGTACCGCGACCTGCGCATCAGAGGACCACCTTCCATCTCTTTCACGTCCTCCGCTCTAGCTTCTTCTCTTCGTGTTGGTTTGTCCAACACAACTCTAAACGCATGATCTCGCCGTCCCCTCCGCAGACATATCTGCCCTCTGTAGTCAATGGCACGTAGCACTCACCGACGACGTGACACATCCCTCCTGTACCACGCCCCTATCAACCAAATACGCCATCGCACTGGGCCACCACGCAAATACAGGCATTATAATCATCTTACCCCATTGGTTTGCTGATTCGGTAAAGCTAGGGATTAGCGGTCTACCAGTAGAGTGCCATTCGTGGCCTGATCCTCCATTTTTGAAGGATATTGAGGTGAATATGAGCAAGCTGAGGAGAAATGAGGGGAGAAGGCAAGGGGAAGGCGAACTGTGAGAGGAGGGAGGAAGAGGGGTCGAAAGAAAGGCGGAGAAAACATGATGCTCACTGCGGACCAGTTCACGCCCTCCGCATCTAATCCGAAGATGCCGTTACCGAAAGATGCCGACCTGTTGCCTGTGAGCTGCAGTGTATTCGATAACAAGCAGATTCTTCTCCGTTAGACGTTGTCGTTGTAGGGAGACGGTTTAGTCGAGAATTGGGAGAGTGGGAGGGTTGGTGTTGAGGTATCCTGGAGATGGTGGTGATGATTTAACCACGGAGGAGGGGGAGAGGAGGGGAGAGCTGTGGCGGAGTATGATGTCCTGATTACGAGATGGAGGAGTTGGAAGGCGTATGGAAAGGCAGGCACTTTGAACAAAAGCTCGCGAGAAACATACTTATTCATGATTTTGTTAGATATTGAAGCTATACGAGACTACTGGGACTATGACGTGGATATACTATGTCCAATTGCTCGCCTGATGCCGAGATCGGTCGACCAGCTGCTGCATTATCCTATTCCGCGGGACCTGTCAAAGGTTTTTAAAGCGTGTACAATGATCATTTCATATGTGCGCACGTTCTTACGTGTTACAGGAATTTACTGTGACGAACTACACCGGCGAAGCTCGCGAACACATCCAATGTATCATCACCGCGATGGGCGCCGAGTTTACACCTATGATGACCGGTCGTAACACCGTCCTCCTCTCCGCATAGTACGTTCTCCGTATGATCATTAAGCCACTCATGTATTTACGCATGTAACTAGTATCCAAGCCCGAAGACGGACAAAGCACGAGCATGGTCACTTCCCATTGTCAATCATACCTGGCTCGAAGGTTGTTTCATTCAATGGCGTTACTTGGTCATGGCCACCGATAAATAGATCATGTTTCCGACTGGAGTGGATTTTTGGTGAGAGGGCGTTGGAGTGCACGGGGCAGAGCTATGCGATGAAGAGGAGATCACGAGTATGAGGAGAGTGGTGATGAGGTGGGAGTGTATGCGGACATGGATGTGAAGATGGATGGAGAGCAGGAGGATGAGGCGTTGAAGAAGAGCGTGGAGGAGGATATCGACATGATTAGTATGCCGGATACCGACAATCCTGGACGGGATATGACATTTAACACGTCGAGATGAATGGGAAGACGTCGCCTGTAACCTTGAAATCGGCACCGGGCTCACCAACGAAACGGAGTGTGGTACCTACCTCTTCGGCGCCTACCAAACAGGATGCGAAAGCTTCTTCGGCCATGCCGGTTTCGCCGACCAAGCGGACGAAATCAATGTCGGTATCACAGACAAAGAGGAAGGTCGCATCTAAAGGAGAGGATGAGGAGAGATTGGAGGTAGACGAACCCGCGCAGTCACCGAGTGACGATGACGCTGAGGAGAGCGAAAAGCACCAGGGGAAGTCGGTTCGGACGCCGCATACGGGAATTGCTGCGGCAGCGTCGAACAAAGTGTATTTGATGACGATGCAGGCGACACTTGGCGTTGATGTGGTCAAGTGTGTATCGTGTCACCTCACCGCTGCTGGGATTTAACTATCGATTAGGCGCTTGAGAGACTTGGTGAGGTTATAACTTCGAGACCCTCACAGTGCATGCACCTGATCGCTCCGAATTTTGCGCGAATGGTAAAATTCTTGTGTGCGTTGGCTTCTGCACCTGTGGTTCCGCACGACACGTGGGCTGTCAAGTCGGTGCAGGCGAAACAGCTATTACGTGTGTCAATACCTCTCAACTGAAACTACAGCTGACGATGATTTTCCTTTTTCGTGCAGCTTTTGCGATATTTTTACTCCAAGATCCTGCCGCCAAAACTAAGTATCGTATGAAGTTCAGTAAGGCACTCACGAATGCAAAAGAACTCAAAGGGACATTCCTCACAAACAAGACGTTTTATCTGACTACCAAGTCAAAAGTGGATTATAAGCTATTAAAGAGCGTCGTCAGCGCTCATGGTCGCCTGGTGCGTCGATATCTATTTGCACGTCGCCTCAGCGACTCATGTGACTCACCCGTGTATGTATAGCTCTTGCAAAAATCGCCGACAGTTTGACAGCTCACCGGACATGCGGATCGGCATGCCATTTCGGAGTTGAGGATATATTGACTTGGAAGCCGTTGGCTGCATAGGTCTACCGATTTATACCATGAGTTTTTATTGATTGGGGTGCTGAGGCAGTAATTGGACTGGGATTTGATAGAGTTTAGAATCGCGGGATCGGTGTGAGGATATGAAGGCGTCATTTTCCACGACATGGATTTAGCTTTTGGGAGTTTGATTTGTTTATTGTGGTTTTGTTTATGGCATTTTATACTAGCTTTGTGGTTGGCTCCCCGCGGTTCGGGTTGCTTCTTCGTGGGTACAAAGTCAGTCATTTAGCTCTTTTATGTCGATTGTAGTGTTCTGCTGGGTACTGACGCTTGGTCCTAGCTCCCATCGCACTCTCACCGTTCTGCAGCGCCTTCCGCCTTGGGCTGACCACAACACTTTGTCATTATGCCATTTTTTCGCTGGGAGTAATCGCTTTGAAATCAAAGGAGGTACCTTCATTGAAAATGAAACTGTCAACGTCCACCATCATCCTTCCTGTGAGTGTTTTACCTGGTAGCATCCTGGTAAACGGCTGAACCATAATGTGCTTGCGATAAATCAGTCGATCCTGGTTTCGACAAGCTACAGGCCGCCTCCCTACCTCAAGCCATGCACAATTCCTCTGCTCGCGATCCTCCTCGCTGCTTCCCCGGTACCCGCGAGGAACACCTACGAACCATCACTAGCTGGGGAAGGGGCGAGTGGGAGGATACTCGAATCCGCCTTTTGTGGATGCAGGGGCCCGCTGGTGTTGGAAAGTCGGCGATCGCTCAAACATGGGTGGAGGCACTGAAGGGCAAGCTTGGTACTACATTCTTCTTCTCCCGAGCGAACCACTGGAACGACCCCAACAAGCTCATTCCGACAATCGCTTACCAACTCGCCACCAAGTATCCCTCGTATCGCGAAGCCGTGTGCGCCACCATTGTTCGGGATCCCTTTGTCCTGCAAAAGTCGATCAGTACCCAGTTTCAGGAGCTCCTCGTGGAACCACTCCGTGAGTTGAGCTCTGAAGATCGCGATGCCAGTGACAGCGTCGTCGTCATAATCGATGGCCTAGACGAATGTGATGGTCTGGAGGCGCAGGATGCCATCGTTGAAGTGATCATTACATCCATCGCCGAAGGAACATCTCCCTTCCGGTGGGCATTTTTCACTCGCCCTGAGCCCAATATCGTGGCCAGCTTCTCTTCCAGCAAAGCGAGAGACCTGTGCTGGTACCTGACATTGCCGGTCTCTCGCGATGCGGACAAGGACATCGAAGCATACTTTCGTGATGGATTTAGGACTATACGAGCAAGGTATCGCATCCCTGAAGTTGTACGCTGGCCGGAGGAGGAGGATATCCTCCGACTTGTTGACCAGTCGGCTGGATTGTTCGTCTATGGAGCCAGTGCCATGCGGTTCATCACACTTGGCCCCGGACTACCGGGCCCTGAAGAACGTCTCAAGGCTTTGCTCGAAATAGGAAACAACACCAGCCAACCACTTTCTAAACTTGACCAGCTCTACCTTCTCATTATGCACCAGATCCCGAAGGATAGCCTCCCGAATACACTACTCATCCTCACCTACAATGAGGTGATAGGATCCCCTGGAAGGGATGTCTCCAAAATGTGTATTTTACTGAACTTCTCGGAAACGACATTTTATGCCCTTCTTCATAATCTTCACTCCGTCCTTGAAGTACCATCCTTGGTGAAAGATCGCCGTCTTCGGTTTTATCATGCTTCTTTCACCGACTTTTTGAAGACCCCTGACAGGTCGACACCAGAGTACTGCATACGAACGCACAATCTCTTCAGTCGGCTCTACTCTGCCTGTCTTGATCTTGCTTGCGCTCCGCTGTGCCCGTGCTTCCCAGATCCAACTATTGGTGTGTGCATCCGCTGAAGTGGAGACTAAAGCCCTGACTGATCGTGTGCAGGAGGACGCTGCTCGGGAAGCTGCTCGGGTGGCAATGAAGCAAAGTTGACAACGCAGCAAGTCGCATTACATGAGCTCATAAAGCTTCCTCGCTTAATGCTCCCTTGGTATAAACTCTGCGAGGATCCTGGCTCTCTGGACCGACTACTGCTTGCCAAGTGGAACTATGCAGCAAACGACTCGCTGACGTTTGTCCTGACGGAGGACGAAGTCGAAATTTTCGTGAAGGAGGTACTCAATTGCATTTCGGTGTTACTTATGTCGCTCATTTCTACTCGCAGATCCCAGAAAAATGGCGGTCTAATGTAGTCACGAGTGCTCCAGCTAGAGAGACTTTATACGGTATGGCAGCGGGCTTAGTGCGTCAACGCCCTTCCCCCAGAGTATACACTTTGGGAGCAGGAAGTCACATGGCGTTACTAGTCTTTGATGAATTGCAGGATCGATATAGATTCAGTAATATTGAACCATCGAACACTAGCAAAAATTCCCTGAAAGATCTTCTGTCATTGGTTCTGTTTCATGTTTATTCTTGACACTAGAGGAGCAGATTGTCTTGTGAGAGTATATTCACGATATTTCGCTCTGCCTTCTTCCATTTATAAAATAGCTACTTGGTAGCGTTCAAGAAAATCAATTATTTTTGAGTCTATCGAATATTGTATGACCACGTAGTTGGTATGAGCAACGAAAAGAGGTGTTGGAGGTATTTCTTTTAGCATTGGTTTTGGAGTGTTGTTGGAGTTTGGCTTTATAGTACCGGACGATGTGTCTCTACATCCGCTCAATTCAAGGATGGATGAAGCGAATACAATATCTTACATGGGTTGGCATCTGGCACGATGTGCACGAGGATGTGAATGGGAAAATGGCAGTGATGAGAATAGGTGAGTCACAAGGACCTTCGAAATCAGGCTCTCGAATTTAGCTCCTTCGGCGAAATTTTCTGATATTGTTCCACATGACCTTTCCAGCTCCTCCCACAGTTACTGCAATAGCAGTCCAACTGGCATGCAGCGCTATCTAGTAATAACGAGCAGGCATGGGAGAACACTTTGAAACGCCGATAGAATAACAGCTTGGCCACCTAATAATTAGACGGCACGATCGGGTGGCTTTTCATAGAGCGAGAGTCGAGTCATCGGCTGTTTCTGAGTGAACCAAAGACTATGATAACTCTGACCAGAAAACATAAAATCCAAAACCATGCCCGCAACTCTCTTCAGCCACACATTAAAGTCTGCGTCCTCATCAGCTCATTCATACCCTCCGAACATTTGCTGGCCATCACGCTAACTCATTCAGTATTCATACGGATCATCGACGGTTTCGCTTCCAGCAAACTAATCATACGCCCTCGTGTAAGCCGCATCGTCGAAATCCATATCACCAATACAACTGGTCAACTACACAAACTTACATGGGTCACTGGACGTTTCCAGTGAAGAAACCATTCTCTGTCTTGGACGCTGTGGTTACTCTTCTCACCAAGAACCGTCACCGATACCGCCTCTATCAAAACTACTGGAAGTAGCTGTCGGTGCTGGTGCCAAGTCGTCGTCGGTGACTTCAAAGAATGGGCTGATGTTAATTAGGCTGGCGTTGTCAAACAATTCATCGATTTCCAAGGGACGGAAGCCCGATTCCAGGGCGTCTATATGCCTCACCCAGTGCCGCAAGGATTCTTCTGTTAGGCACGAATTCTCCAACCGACCCCTGTAGTATTTCGACTCTTCGACCAAGTCACTTTTGGAAGTATGATCAACACTCCACATTCGTGACCGTTTGTGACCTGCTTCGACCTCTATTCCCGTTCTCGTTCCCAGTGCTTCTTGAATCCCGAGAAAAAGCCATTTAGTATGCAAATATATGAGCGCTGTACTTATACGACTATTATCTTATTATAGTGAGAAGTTTCGTTTCTTTGAGCCCGATAACACCGAAAGATGACATTCAAGTTGTACACTGCTAGGGGATTCAACCGACCAAGTCACATTTGATGACGCGGTGCGAGAGCAGGCCAATACGGACTAGTTGTACTGAGAATGGTTTTGCCAGCGCTCAGTTTATATGGAATTCCGACTCTATGAATATTGCTTCCTATGAGCATTGCGCCGTTGGAGCAAAATACTTAATTCTCAGGTCCGATGTAGTCATTTCTTGGACGCGCAGATAATACTTTGAGACTATTGAGGGTCAAGTCGTTAGATGAAGACATCCACATTAAATTACGCATGGGCATCGAGCTTTTGACACTCGAAGCTTAGCCTCTACATCCACAACCAACCGTTCCGAGGATTACTGTGCAATATTACAACAAGATAATCGCCGAGTAATGACATCTACATTATTCAGGCTGATATTATTGTCGCTCGAATTTGGTCTTGAAACTTTATGGCATGTAGTTTTGAGTCTCTTGGACGAGGGTAAACAGCTCTGTTGATCTTTGATCAGGAGCCATGTGGGAAACTTCGACTGATCACGATCGTTATGTATTTGCCTTTATTTGGTACATCTTGAGCGGTCTCCAGGCATGTTGTTATGGTGGGTAGCAACCGGGAAATCTGTACGTTTTTCTTCTCTGCGCAGAACGCAGAGTCTATGGAATAGCCATCCAGCACGCTCGTTTGTTTTTCCTCATATCGTGAGCTTTTGTCTTGTCTGTGGCGACTTGGTGTAGAAGCGCTGATGTTTGGTTGATATTTGATGGCAGGTTGAATTGATTTCGTTATTCTTTGCCTCTCTTCCTCCTCCCAATGGTCGGCTTCGGCGATTTTCAGCCTCTCTGTAGTGGGACACCAAGTTATCCTTGGTGTAATCTTTTCTACCGCCAGGTGCGCTCCAACGGCTCGTTTTTCCCTTCTTGCTGCTCACTTTCGACCGTTTTAGCTCCTTGATCATTCTCGAGAAACCCTTCAAGGAGCCTCTACCGATCCCCAGTCGGCTCCTGTCGGTGTCAACCCTCAATGCGGGATCCCTCGAATAGGTCATGACGGGTCGGTATCCAACGTCGCCAACATCGCTGCATGTGGTGTGAGCATTCTTCTCGTCGCCGTCCTCGTCTTCCTTTGTCATCGTCGGAAAGCCGCTGTTGGTACGCTCTTGCCTCTGTTGTTCTTCCCAATCGTAGTGTTGAATGTGATCATACAGGTCGTTGGGAACTCCGAACTTTGCTCATCGTATACCTGATCACTCTCCCCATTCAAATCGTAACCAACGCATCCCTGCTGCCACAAGGCTCAACGGCCCTCGTCGTACTCACCGCCATACATGCCGGACTCGTTGTCGCCCTCTTCTGGGTACTACTAGCCAATGCGATTGTCGCGACGCAGTGGATAGAGGACGGTAGCATGGCTAGTATCGCTGTACGTGACTTCCGACTTCCTGTCATCGTATCATTTCTCAGACGAACCCCTAGCCCTTGTCAATCATTGCACTAATCCTGTTTTGGTGGCACCCTCTATATCTCTCTCGATGTTGCCCTTGGCATTACAGAAACCCTCGGTGGCCTCTCTAACCCGCCTGAGCGAATCCGGAGCATACCCTTGTTCGTGTTGACAAGCATATGGCCGCCTGTGTGAGTATCAAGCTTCGCCTCTTTATATCCACCTACTTCACATTCACTTCGTATGATGACCCCCGTGGCTATTCTTTGTTGTTTACGTCCGTGTGACTGACGGCCGCTCCCAGTGCCATCATCATTTACCTCGCGCTCATGACCTACATTGTGCTCCACGTTCTCAACGAGACGCGGCCGATGTGGTATTACCTTCTGTCCGCAGCCCTGTTCGTGCTGGCCCAGCTGGCCTGGTTCCTGCTTGGGAGGGTGATTTGCCGAGTGCGTCGTTTTGCCTTTTCGAGAAACTGATACGCGTTGCTGATTCCATCTATCACAATCACCCTAACCGTGTAGGGCTCAAATCAGAAAGTTGATGGTTCCTTTATCGCGACGGTCCTGGAGACAGCGTCCGTGGGAGTACTATTCCTCGCTTGGAGAAGCATAACAGAAGGTGCGTTATACGCTTCACAAGCACATTCTTTCCCAGCACCTGATCATCAATTCTGTATTCAGAAACATGGGACGACGGATTTGAGTACTGATGCCCTCTCATCCCGATACGAGCGTAAACATCACATAGATACCTTGATCACCAGCCTCATACCATCCTCGCCAGAGTCCTGCAACAACCTCGTCCGAAATGCTTCGTTTCGCCAGCCCGTTAAGCGCATACCGATAGCCTCTTCGTATCTCCCCGAGCCGTCTCCGAAGTAGACTGTACTAAAATAAGCCGTTCCCGCTGCGCGTCGTCACAGGTCGCTACAGCTATATATATCTATTGTATTATCTTCAGCCCGCTTTATATCTCTTGTTTTTTTTGTCATGTGGTTTTCTTCACTTCTTTGTTTCTCGTTTCTTGTACTCAGGAGTCTTGGATGTTTTTGTTTTTCATACTCTTCACGCTGACCCCCTCGGTTTATTTCTTTTCTACACTATCGTTCTGCGGGCTACCTGTTGTCGAAGATACCCGTGCATCTAACAAGAAAACAATATATCAAGATTCACTCTTTCATTCTGGCCGTCCTCGAGAGCCGATTACGTTCTCTATGAAGACCAGTTGATCCTCACCGGATTCAAGGCACTCTTTCATCTCTAGAGCAAGAACGTTGGAAGACAGCTGGCCCGCAGCGGGAATTTCATTTTATCGCAGTGATACAATAGCACGGTATATACGCCTACCACGATCACCTGAAAGCAAGGACGAGCCCCAGAATTGCGACGCTGACTAGCCATTCCAATTCCATCATCCCCCTCTTTGGCGGCGCGGTATTTTTTGCTTTGCCAGTGTTGACGGCCAACATATTTGTCGTGAGGGAGGCAGTCCGAGGCATGGTCGCTAATGGACGAAAACCTGGGCCTATTTGCTTGTCTAGATAGGGCGGCATATTTGAGCAAAGGCGACAACAAAAAATTACTAGAAGGACCGGTACGTACTTTCGCTACATTTTTGTTGTAGGTGACTGGCTAACTCTTGTTCAGACTCGGAACAGGTATATTGAATGCATGAACGACTGGTGACTTGATATACTGGATTGATGCAAGCGCAAGCGGAGGAATCGGCCGCCTTTCTAAGCACCACGCGGACAAAATGAATGTTTCAGTTCGCTAGTCCACATCCAAATGTGAAGAAAACAAGAAAACGCGTACTTTCCACATCCAGACGAATCGACGGCCTTTTGTAAACACCCGAGGATACATGGTGGAAGAGGCGAGCTAAACTTGCGCGTGGGTCGAGCGGTAATGGCGGGTGCAGTTACGGTGACGATGGGCGGTATCGTGGTGCCAGGAACTTGAGTTAATCCGATGTCGGGAGTGTGTTCTGGGATAACGCTTGGAGCTTGATCTATCGACATATCAGCGACTCGATCGATTCCAGGATCCGGGGAGTCGTCTTGAGCGAGAGTGAAGAGGATCGTGAAGACGTTGAGCACGATGGCGATGCGGATGGGCCTGAACTGCATGGTCGGATTCGTAACGACGGGATGGGGCGAGGGGTCCGGGAGTGTGGCTGAGCGCTGGATTTTATAATGTCCGCCACTTGGCCTCGATCATTTGGTTGGTCTTGTAATTTCGAGTCTAGTTTATTTTAGAATTTGCCTGAGGGTGGTTTGCAAGTGACGCTTGGCGATGGCGTTGGATTACAGCCGGACGGAGAGAAAGGAGCAAAGACAGTCAGTTGCCTTAGAGAGAGCGGCTTGTTTTATATCCATCCAACACTCGTTGAGCACGTTGTCTCCGGGTAAAGACAGTGATACCCATATAGTGATCTAGAGGCGCTGAAGGTGCGCGCTTCCACTGGCTGTCTTGAAGCATGCAGGCTATAGAGAGTAGTCATGTCAAATATATTTTTTAATGTTCAGTATTTAGTTCATGCTACATCCGTTATCTCAGACACTACCATCTACTACTATTTTATGCTACGCTCGGTGCATTTGCCACCTCACTCTGGAAAAGTATCCAGGGAGCCATACCAATAGCCTCCCCCCTTGAGAGAAACCTTCCTTCCCACTAATCTCGAAATGACTCCTTTAATCTCCCATTATCCTCATCCATCGCAATATCGGACACAGCGGCGAATATTATTTCGTCTTTTGATGTCCAATCTGTCGTGTCCCATGTAATAGCAAGGAGGAGCGCGGCGGCAGCTGATTCATGGTGAATATATATCCCGGGATCTTTGGACGCCGATTCAAGGTCCCAGTTGAATATATTGGCCAATCTGCATCGTCTCTCAAGCCCATAATCATAACACATCCAATAGCGACTGTATGAGCATCGGAAAACACATTGCAAACATTTACCCGTTAGCCGTTGGCTTCTAGATGTGGATGAAGGTGTCGCTGAACAGCTGCAATGATTGTGGAACTGTGGGCGAGACTTGTGTTTTCCCCCCTTGAATTTCGGAGAACTTGCGAGTACCGCGGCAGCAGATGAGTGCGCGCGTCGACCATCGCTGGTCCATGGTTTGCTGTATGTTGGCCGTAAGGGCGATGATCCTGAGATTGATAATCCTGGTAATGGGATTACAAACTACACGAAAACATGGTACGATTATTGCCTTCAGCGCTCTGATGGCAGCTAAAGTCCAGGAATAAGCTCCATCGGACCAGCTGAAGCACAAGTAACAATGTCTTTGGAGATCGAGAGATTTCAGATGAGACAGATGATGAAAGAATATAGAAGTCATACATGAACTCGTAGCGCGACTCAAATGACCTTGTAGTGCACCAAGAACAACACCACCGCAAGCGAATGCTTGGTAAAGCTCGGTCTACGAGCATCGCAGACCGTGGCTGGCGTCGATATATTCTATTTGCGAGTGGATAGTGTGATTCAGAATTCGTCAATGTGTGGATCTCAGTATCCGGGGGGAGGGGAGCGGGTCGACGACGAAATGAGGAGGGTGACGAACAATTGGTGATGGTATATTCTGGCATACGTTCCTATAGACTGTGAAGCTGGGTATTGTGGAACGAAAAAGGGAAGCTTACCTGAAGGCGATGCACGATTGATCATGTCACCGAGCATAGAATTGAGCTGCTGACCAAAATAGAACGTGTATCATATACAAAACTCTGCTCTCAAAGGACGGGATCGAAGGATGGCCATGATAAGGGATGGCCATGAAGATGTCTGAGGAGCCAAGAGCTTCAGTACAGTGAAAATTTCTTGTGGAATTCGTACATACGGTGTAGATTTCATACATACGGCAAATTGAGTTTGCTCTGGTCTCCTTGAGTCCCACTATGACTCTGTTATGGACATGATTAGTGTCGTGTGACTTGTGGATGGCGAGATATATGGCACTTTAGAAGGCTTTAAGAGGAACACAGAGAAAAGCAACGGGGACGACGGATTTCTCCAGAATTTCATGCTTTGCATCTTGGACTCGGGAATAATCCGCATGAGAGAGGAGAGTAAGCGCTGTTATTCGAATCTCAGGATTTCTGGCAGTTGAGACGAAGTAATCGAGGCGTTAAATAGATGTTATGGTTTACAGGATTCAAGACCGATGAGGAGCCCACAAGTACTGTAAACTGCAGAGGACTAGGTTGAAATTAGGTACGATATCGCGTTGTGAAGCGAGTGTAGCATACGAAAGGGTTGTGTTCATTTGTAGGCGGCGAAAGACCTTTGGTAAAGGGTGATGGGCTTGTCTAAACCAAAATGACAAGCACTTACCCTCGTGCTCGTAGAGACCAAGACAGTTTTAATGGTAAGAATATCTGATCGAAAATGCTGAGCAAACTGCAGTGTGAGGGATAGCGTAGAACTAGCTTGCTGTTTCGAGACGCCGGGGGCAAGCGGTAGGCCACTGAATGTTCAATGGACTAGGACTCCAAATGTTATAGTGACGCCGGCCCAGTCCTAAGCTGGCGCGATAAGTATCTTTAGGGTTAGGGTTAGGGTTAGGGTTAGGGTTAGGGTTAGGGTTAGGGTTAGGGTTAGGGTTAGGGTTAGGGTTAGGGTTAGGGTTAGGGTTAGGGTTAGGGTTAGGGTTAGGGTTAGGGT
>JAACJO010000057.1:0-77336 GCA_013368445.1 Leucocoprinus leucothites
GCCCCTTCGCTTCGGCCCTAGCCTCTGATTCACTTCGAGGCGAACTTGGTCATGACAGATTCCACCAACCCTCATCCACCACTCGTCGACCGAATACTGCCCATGGGTATCCCACATCGCCTATGCCTCTTCCCGGGCCGAATCGATCTTCAGCGGGACATGCTCCATCAGCTCATTCCGGCGACTCAGGGAAGAACTCATGGTTCATAGCCAATCCCTACGAGATCACACCAAAGTTCACCCGATTAGGGCTTTCATCTTCAAGTGTGGTCTTACCAACAACTGCAAAGGAGCACAAACGTTTGGCACACCGGAACTCTAATTCAAGCGTTAAGACGTCAACAACACGGATGGGGCGGACCGGGAGTATCATTTCTTCTCCCGACAATAGTCGTTCATCACCTTCCAAACAAGATGCTCTGAGCCTGCCGACTCCGAGCTTGACGAAGAGCAATAGCTCAAACTCACTTGCTGAAAGCTTGGGAACTCTGCAGCCACGAAGAAGTACGACGATACCTATTTCCTCGACCCCCTCGAACATTGCGACTATTGCCGAAGGCGACGAATCTGATCTTCGATATGATTCCACTTCTAAGCCTAATGAATACACTCAGCCCGTTCCTACAACCACCACTTCCAAGATGAGACCTTTAAATCGGTTTAAACAGATGGCTCTTCGGTCCATCAAGTCATCCACGTCGTTAACCAAGTCATCCTCGACTCCTGTTATTGGGAAATTAACGACCGACACCGGCCGGTCGCAGAGTGAAATAAGGCTTGGGTTTTTCACTTCTCGAGCGGGCTCTCCCACAACCTCCGACTCGACCGCAGATTCAAAGCCAGTAGGCATTCGAGAGCTTGCTTCACCCCCTGCCAAGACAAAATTCGGCACCAAGAAGTTCTGGAAATCATTGGTCATTTGGCATCGGAACCACTCATAGATATAGACGCTCATTCTCCCTCTATCCATCACTCCTTATTACCAACTCTCTCTTAACTAGACTTAAATCCATATTTACGTCAATTTCTAGTTTTTCCATCTTCCCATCGGTCTCACTACGCATATCACGGATATCTTGCACGGCGCCTATGTTACCTCAATAGATCCTTAATACTATTATTCTTTCGACTTATTGAGTGTGTTCAGAACGAAAATAGATTATCGAAGGCTTGGACTGGAGCCTCGAGGTAAACATGCATCTCATTGATTCCGCAACGAGTATTGAGCGTGCGCGCTGCATGATTCAAGGGCCCGATTCGTTAGCTCTGGTATAGCTTTCCAGTGCCTCGAGGCAAGCATGATCGTATGGCTCTTAAAGCCTCTCTGACGGTAAGGTTTCATCATTTGTGTCAATCCTTTGCCCTCATCCGCTATTAAAACCAGGGTATGGTCAACGGCGAGTCAATCGCTCATTCTGCTTCACAGGCACAAATGTACACGAACTAGGATCGATAATATCACACGAGCCTGTACTTTGATGAGAGATAAGACCTGTAAGCCCCAGGCGGCTTGCACTAGGAAGCGCTGCGGGACGGGTGAGGCATGGGAATGTCTAGCCTCAGATCAACTAAATAGCGACTGTTATCTCAGTGCCAAGTAAACCGCACCCTGAGTCGATCTTGCATGGTACAATTGATTATGAGCGGTCTGATTAGCGGTTGCGAGTGCCATGAGGTAGGAGCCGAGAGCCCAAGAGCGCCAAAGCTCATAGCAGCCCAAGATGCTTGACTCACGATGAGACCCCATTTCCCGGTAAGTGCTGCTGGGATAAGATTACATTTTCAGAATCGGGAGTCTACTGAACAGGCTTTGAAGGGCCGACACATGTACAAGACGGAATACATTTTAACAGAAAAGGATCAGCATAGCTGAAGAGCGTGGCAGCCTTCCGGCTCATTGACCGCTCTAATACGAATATCTACGTACCTGGTTATAAACAATTGCGAGCCCGATATTGCCGAAGCGAACCTGGAATCTGGTTTTCAGTGTACAGCTAGAAGAGTAACATGGCATCTTGAGCACGAACGGGGATTCTGGAAGTGTGAAGAACGGTCGAGGAACGCTGGAAGTCTGTCGAGCTCGTTGATTCAATCAAGGTCCTCGTCATTCCTAAGGGAGCTTTTCTCGGTATGCAGCCTTAAGCCCCGCAATAGATCGTTAAGGATTGGCAAGGACTGGACACCGCATATGCCAACACGTATGGTTATTACTATGAACGAATCAGAGCGTGATACCTAAGTAACAGAAAAATCCCCCGTGTCACTGGTGCAGTGTTCCAGGCCAAAATTCGGCGTCCTGAACCGATGTGTAGTCAAACCCACAGACCGAGGCTTGATTATGAAAAGGGCGTGCTTTTGAAGTAGGTAATATCCTAGACTTCCTTTGCCTTGCGGTATCCCGCATAAATCATACCTACGCGCAACATCGGTCGACAAAGGTCAAAGTAGACTTTAAGATTCGTGATGTTGACTAGTACAGCGATGAGGAAATAGTTTGTCACAGGCTTCTGGATTGTCGATGAGTATCGTGTGCAGCAGTAATTATATTATTAACATAGGCGTCAACGACCTCGAGAATGGTGTGATCAGTGGGGCCAGCCGTCATTGATTTCCTATTTTGAGTACATTTCAGCACATATTTCATGATAGACACGAAAATACTGACTACATGGTGTGTGTATACCCGTATGTCCATCGTATTCTGTCTGGGCATCAGAGAGCTTCCTGAGCTCTGATGGACGAGCAGAGGACTAAAGTTATTCCAGGAAAGTTGACCAGCGGAGGTTTCATGTCCCTTATTTGTTTGGCCTATGTATGTGCTTATTTGCACGGCCCGCTCGAGCGCGTGAGGGGCTGGGAAGGAGCCTGCGACACAGTATGGCCCTCCCAAATTCCCGGACTGATCAGTCTCTAGTACCTCCAAGTTAACTCAAATAGCCTTCAACATCCGGCTCTCTACTGATTAGGAAGACTACTTGTGGCAGCAACCGATACGCGTTCCAAGGCACGAAGCTTTCTGATCAGAATATAGGGGTACGGGTACCTCATTAAAGCCACGAAATCTCCGGGGTCGAGTCGAGACCTCGGATACAGCTAAATGCTTTGCCATCTGCTGTGAGTATAACTTGAACATATCACCCTCGTTGACTAGGAGTCTTGGATCAGTTCACAGCCGATGCTCTAGCTCCTTACAAGCCCAGCCTGGCTCAATTCTTACGGGATCAGTATGTCGACCCGAGACTGTGATGCGAATCCTCAGGGGAAGCATTGAAATCTAGCGCACCTTGCTTTTGCCCAGCACCGGCACCCTGATCGTAAAGGGCTCATTGTGCTTGTACCTGAACTGAGCACGAGGGCGACCCTGAAGTTTAATTCGAGGGAAATGATTGAGGTATTTTCCATCCTGAACTAAGTCTCTTCAAACCCCAATCAGAATCAAATACTATAACCCACGGGCGAACAAGACAACCTACATTGTCTCGTCTTCTCCACGCATACATAGTTTATGCATCAGAAAAACCCGTAACATCATGGATACGTTACAATTATATCTGCCAGACCACTTATGCCATCATCAGTCTAGACTTCTACTAGTTGGGTTCAATCCCTCGTCTGCAAACACTCGGTTACACGCCTCCTTACTTAGGCATCTCATACGGCTGTTGCTGAAGCTTGTGAATTCCCGGAATCCCACAAACACGGAGAAGATTGAACTCAATCATCGTCGGCTATTCTTTTAGCGCTTCTTGAAGGTCTTGGGAGAATTAAACAGCTTGCGGCCCGTCTGGGTCTCACAGCGATCCGCAGAAAGTCCATCCCTGTTTGTCTACTGCGATTCTTCCCTGATTCGTCCAAACACGTGGGTGGATCACACCTCTGGCTCCCACATCTCTTCTCCAAGCGCAGTGTGCTCTGTTACAAAAACATGCCTACATCTCCAGGCTCCGGCTGGCAACCATACATTGGTGTTCCATTTGACTAACACTCATCATTCTTCTGCTTCTCTTCTTTTCACATACCGCGGTCGCTATCCCGACTTGAGTCCCCTCTTGACTGAACTCCTACCCTCTCCCTGCCATCCGCTTTGACATCCCTCAGATGCAACCAAGTAGCTCCTCGCACAAAGCCTGGGTTGACCCTGCTTCTTTACCAAACCACGGAGATATCTCAGCTATTGGTGGAAACGCGGCGGATTATATCAAGCAACTCAACTTGAACACATACATATCTTACGGTGTTGGCAATGAGGATACTTTTGGCTATAAAGTAGGGAAGTCTGTCAAATTCGTTGATATCAGTGTCGACCGCAAGGAAGAGAAGAAGGGTCGGCTCGAGGCCACCACAGTAGCAGAGCTTATCGTGACAAAAGGTTCGTCGCCTACAGGGTCAACGAGACACAACTAATAGACTTCACAACCTAGATATGTTGAATGGTGCTGGCATGCTACATGGAGGATGTGTTGCGTATCTCATCGATAAGTGAGTAGGGCAGGATGGTTTTTTTTGTGTCCTCTAAATCAACTATGCTCACTTTCACCTACAATATAGCTGTTGCAGCACTCCACTTGTCGTGCTTGGTCTCATACAAAGAGTTAATGGAGTTGGTGTGACGCAGTCCATGAATATCCTCTTCCATGCTCCGGCTCCAATGTGAGCGTCATGAGATCAGATTGCCGATTTCTTCTTACGATCATCACAGCGGGACATGCCTGCGCATCATGAGCACATCGATCGCCTTGGGAGGAAGAGTGATGAGTTCGAGATGCGAGGTCTGCCAAATTTGTGCTCATCATCGTTGAGCTGGTAATTAACTCTATTATTCCAGATCGTCGACAAAGACACCGGGCGGATTATCGCATCAGCGTTCTTGAATAAAATGCAACCAGCTCTTTCCAAGTTATAATCATGTTCCGGCTACGGCATCTATATTTGGGCATAGGGACAGCAGCGGACTGTTATACCTCTTGTTGGAAAACTCGCAACTATTTGAACATGTATATTTAAGTTTTTATTGGGCTGTATTATCATGGTAGAGCAATCTTCATAAGAGCTGTGTTATACCGTACAGCCGAGAGATTGCCGAGAACATAAGGACTGCAGTTTACCCTGACTAGTCCGGATAGAGGGAGACCGGTGGAGCCGATGATGCTGAGGACAGCAGTCCAAGATTTGAACTATCTATATTGGGACATGTACGCGGAGGGCTACGAGCCTCTCGAGTTCATTTTTGAGTTCCATTTTATCAGACCGCCAAGCCTTAGAGCACATAATCTCTTGCTTGATCACTGAGAGCAAGCAAACAGACCTCCGCTTGCCGACAAGTTATTCAGGCTTCGGGGCCGTTTTAGCTGATGATCGGTGATCGGTGCCACGTGGTTAGTGTCAACGATTAGCGACTGCTGGTCTCCAAGTCTCATTGACATTATTCTCAGTACAGGCGTATTACTTTTACCACCAGCGACTAATAGCATAGGACCCTAAGAGACTGTCGTTGGCAAACGATCTCACCTAGCTCTCCGAAGGCAACACCCTTGTCAATGGCCTCGGCCTTTCTTATCAATAGCTTATTTGACGCACCGATGACACTGGCTTATGGAATTCCACGAGTGCCATCCAACACCGTCCCCAATTATCTAGCTTTCTCTTTCTATTCTAGCCATCATCATGGAATTACCGGAGGAGTACGAAGTGAATAATACTACGGTTCAAGTGCTGAGAAGCGAGCTGGAAAGGCTGTCTTCCGTTGAACTGGGCTTGAAATCCGAGCTTGAGGGCGCTCAGGTACTTGCGCTTATTTTTTTTTTCTAATCGAGCCATCTGGCTCTGATATCTCCCCTCAGGTTCTCATAGCAGAAAATATGGCTCGGAAGCAGCAGCAGAGGGATTCCAGGGCCGATTTTGTCCAATCTCTGACCGAGCAAGCTGAAGAGCATTCCCGACAATGTGCCAAATCGCGGGCACAAGTGATAGCATTTCAGGACATCATTCGCCGAGCTGAACAGGTATGCTGGCAAACACCTTCGCTTTATGATTCTTGCTAAGAAGAATAGGAAGAATCAACGGTGGGCAGTCCGTACTGAGTCGACTCAAGCAAAGAGATAACCGCCTTGCGTGAAGGAAACTACCAAATTGGACGCGTTACGTGCCCAAGAAGTCAAGTATCGGGAAAAAAACGAAAAATATAGAACCCGCTCTTTTCGTCTTCAGAAGGTATCGCCGTCTACTGCATACAAAATGATTCTCTAAACTCCAACGCAGGAGACAGAGCCCATTTCAGCAGCGCTGGTGCAGCACCAAACTCAGCACCAATCTTTGGGAAGACTACCACTATCTTATAAAGTGGCTTTGCGAGGCTACCCGAGGGTTATCCGCCCAAGATTCAAAGATCTCGTTCCTGTAGGCAAGCTTGGAGAGACCTTGGAAGATATTCTCTACTACGTGCGTATTTTCTTGCATTTACAAACTGCTACTGAGTAGAGTTAATAAGGATGCCGCCACAACTCAGTGCGTCGTCGACGTTCCTGATTTCTGGTTATAATCTCATCTAGATAGCTTCTCCTCTCATTCGTACTACCTTCCATATACCGTCGAATGGTGCGGCCCACATGCCGTGCTGTTCACTCCGACATCTGCTTTCAATCCAATAACTATGACATGGGGGCCGTTTTCCATTCCCCGTGCAGAGGATGGAAAGATATACCACCTCTTTCTACGACGTGGATTGAAAATATTTTACTGGGGATCCTATCGCCTTCGCCGTCTTCAAAATCACGTTTTCAGTGACCTTGACAATGGACACTTGAATCGAGTAAGTCCCTCATTCTGATCTCAGTGACTATGGTTTCATTGTTCTTGCTATAATCGATTTAGCATTTGTCTCAGATCTTGGAAATTGCCACCCCTCGGTCTACTCCTGCAGAGATCCTACGTACATTTGAACAACTCGTGATGGACGATGTGGTCCCGCTGGAGTGCATCACTTTCGAATGCACTGGTTTCAGTCACGAGCTTTATGGTAGATTGGCTCAGCGTCTCAGCGGACGGAAGGGCGTCAGTGCTTTAAAATGATGTAGCCCAGAAGGATGGGAAGGAAGGAAGAAGCGTCGAATTTAGATAGTGAGCTTATCAATAATTATTATCGAAGCTATTGGGTCCGTATCACGTACATAAAAGGCATGCTTTCTAGCAGTTGGTATCACCGCACCTAGGCATCATGAATGCTAACCATGGACAAGAAGACGCACAAGCAACCAGAGAAATTGCCAAATTATTGGGGCGAGAGCTCGTATCCGCCAAAAGACGAATCAAAAACTTGGAGAATCAGGTATCTAGGCCCTATTGATGGTCCCAATTAACGCTAGCTAAAGCCCCGGGTCCCAATAGCTCCAAGAGAGCAAGGTGCTGCTGAACCAACCAGGAGGAAAACAGAACTATCGTACATCTGAACCTGTTCTGCAGCTTCAACAAGAGATAGAAGGATACAAACAAGAGCAGTATCGACTGATCCAACAGGTCAGCAGCCTCAGGTCACAGGCCCGGGATGCCAAGGTGAAGCGCCCTCCCTCTCATAAGTCTCATCTCTGCCAACTGTGCTCGATGTTTGATTAGAAACAGGTTGGTTTATCAACATAAGCAAGAGTTCGATCTCAATCCCAAACTATAGATTAAAGAAATGTCCAAGCTGCGTAAGCAGTTCAAGAGCTTGGAAAACCAAAGGGATAAAGCACGAGAAGAAGCCAAGAAATCAAAGGCGGTACGGTGCAAAAATATATATCCACATCTCTGAATTAGCCTATCATTCTCAGCTATACAAGGACCTCAAGCAACACAGAAACAAATTGAACGCAAACACTGACGACGCCTCGGAGTCTAATCCAGAGGGTAATGGCCCTTTTAGTATTATGTCTGCTTTACCGCCCTCCCCGACCCGGCCGCGCCAAGGATCTTTGCTCCCTGTCATCGAGGGGAGCTTCAATCCAACTAAACTCTGCGCATATCTTATGGCGGTAAGTCTTCATAGCCCGACCCCGCAAATAGGAGCTCAGCGACGATGTAGAATCTCAATACTCGGAGGTATACTGAAAACTCTATTATCTTTCCCGGTCGATTCTCCTGGTGCGCATCCCCGGGAGGCTACCATCACGCGCTCGCCTTCGAGCCGACACACGTCTTTAACATTCAAACTCGCAGTTGGGAAAAGGGTTTACTGATGGAGTCTCTATATGGTATGGTCAGGGAGTTATTCTATGTGCAGAAGGGGAAAACCTATTATGCGGGGACATACAAATGCATTCGATTCGAGAATTCCTCGATCAGGCTGCCTGACTCTGAAATAGAGGGATTGGTAAGTTTGCAAGACGTTTCCGTAGGCGATATAACACTCACTATCCGCAGACTTCCATCGCCATCGCCGAGGCCGCGTTATCTGACGAGTTCTCCAACGCCCCTTCTTCTGTGACTCATAGGGGAACACTCAGCAAACTCTATCGTGAAGGTGTCCTGATGGTCGAGTGTATGGGGCTTCAATGTGTTGGCTTCAACAAACAGTTGTACAAGGAGCTTTTGGCACAATATGCGTCCAACCCTGCGCCAAAGAAAAGGCGGCGCTCGCTAACCGTCACGGGAGGTGCTACAAAGAAAAAGAGGAGATTGAGCGTGGAGTGACTTGTTTTGTTGTGGTTCTTCGGGATTGATCGTTGTGAGGTTAATTCTTCCGAGGTCAACCAGTTTTGGGCTGTATATTCGCAGGAGATAGACTCTGATAAAATTTGCAGGCGTGAAGTTCGCACCTATTAGATTTGCGACTTCGAAACATGATTAGCAGCTTACCTATGTTATTGTGCCGGTATGACAGGTGGACTTTCACTTCTAGTTTCACCTGTCGTGTTGATGACACTCGTCAGCTCCGGGTCGTATGTGCGAAGCTCGGTCATGTTTTTCATACTCCGCATATTGAGTATCAGTCGGCACGCCTATGAAATAGTTCAGGTCATGAAATATGGTCCTGCTGGGGTGGGTTCTTCACCGTAATAGAGAATAAGCAGATCATCAGACTATCAGGTGAACCAGTTACCGCTTAGGAACATCACCGAAAGGGTTTGAAAATACATACCAAAAAATAATGTGTCCTAATTCTTGAACAAAAACAGCGTATGGGAGTGTTGCAATTAGAAACCCTAACAACAGATAGGGGATCGTCGCCTCAGACTTTTTCTACTTGCTCAACGAAGACGTACAAACGTTACCTGTTATCAGGATAAGAACCCAAGAGCTATCTCGCATGACTACCCGAAGCACGGGAGGCATGCTCCATCCGTCTTTCTGTGTACTGCGATACTTCTTCAAGATCAACACCCAGAGAAGAAGTTGGTTTGTGAGGATTGTGAGGCTAGGATAATGATAGTCTTCAGCATAAAGCCAGAGGTTTTTAAGAACAAGAATGCTCGCCTGAACCACTTTGAGCTATCCGGTGTCCCCTTCATAATACAGAAATGATCCGTCTCCATACCCCTTAATGATTCTAATCCATTCCATACGTTCAGCCCCCTAGACAAGAAAAACCAGAGAGCTAAAAAGGACCCTAACATGGGTTTGCGGTCATAAAGAGCAAACACTACACAAAGAGCTGACATTCAGCCAATAACAAGCCAGAAGCTGGCGTTCAAGCTTACCTCTAACCATCATCACAAGCTCCATATTCCAAAGCAGCAAAAGGACAGAAAAGGTTTGAAAGGTGACCCAAGGCAAGCAATTCACACTTGGTCTTCGTGAGAGGGTGAACGAGTAGGTGGTGTTGATGTTGTGACAGAACTTGGGCATCATCGACCCGAACGAACGTCCCACGAAGGGAGAACTCACACTTGGATGGCGAGGGCTATGTAACGACTGAGGATAAACGACAAAGTGACAAACCAGTCAAAGTCTCTTGATCATGAAAATTAAGTACCGTGCCGCTCAGTAAGTTCAGAGTGCCACTTACTTCCATATACACTGATACTCTTGATTCCAAGTGAGTAAATGATCATACAAGAGCAACGCAAGACCAGCAACTGTTGCAAGCGTTTCAAATACTGTGATTCCATTCCTCTAGATGCGAACTCACCATCGCAACTCTGCCGGACGTATATTTCGGACATAGCGGAACTCAAGCAGGGGGAAGCATGGTTAGAAGGTATACTCAAAAGTATGCACGACGGTTTATATGCGCACCCATCAGCGTCAAGGGTTTGCCTGCGAGCTGATTAATATATTGATGGCGGTTCATCGCGGGGAACTTGCACATTGAGTAACGGCATGCCGGAAGCTCTGGATGTGCGTGAGAAGACACCGTCCTCGGCCCTCGGCCACAATGACTCGGAGCCGAAGGTTTTCAAGAGCATGATAAGTCTGATTTCGTTCTACAATCGAGGGTAAACAAGGGTGGAGGACTACAAATACGATATACTTAGGCTTGGAACTTTGAAGCTCTAGAAGAGAATAAGCGAAGCTGAGCGCTCTGACTTCTTTCACACGCTGCTGATGTTGGTAGGGTAACTGGTATTACATTTTAACCGCTAAGTACTTATGTATATGGAGCACCCTATGTCAAGACGACTTTAAGGCTCTCCCAGAAGGATGATATAAGACGTAGCAGGCGAAAGTCTATTTTTATGGTTAAGCAACGAAACATTTTCACATGACACTCAATAAACGTTCCAACAGAAAGAGACAGCAGTTCAGACCTTTTCTCTGTGTACTCGCCGCATAATGTCATGAATGACTACAGAAGGCGACTATTACGGTCAGAAGCAAATCAAAAATGTCACGCTGTAAATCACATTCAATTGTCGCCCCTGATCCACCCCGCATCCCTGGCACGCATATCGTCCCATTTGCAATTTTACTATTGTCGACTCTATCCAGCACAAATATTATCATCAGCCTCATCAACATCAACGTCTCGACACCATTACAATCTGAAGCGACGCCTACCACGCCACCCGTCTCGAGAAAAGCTATACTAACTAGAAGCAAGAAACAGATATACCTAATACCTATGAGTGTGTTATATACGCATACAAGAACCATGAGAGGTACCCCACCATGACCATCGTCAAATCAATCATTGTCATCATCATCAAAAACCGGGTTTGGGATATGCAGTCGAAACAAATCGTGTTCCAGGAAATGGCTCGAATAAGCGAGCGAGTGGGGGAGAGTGGAAGGCATATATAAGAAACGGGAGGATAGTAAGATAGTGGGAAATGCCGAGCAGGATGGAAGGATAATGGAGTAGATGGATGGATAATAGAAGTGAAGAGAGAGTCAAAGATGTTGATGATGCAACAGACGTCCAAAGTGAGCTCGAAATCCATCCTGCGAGACTCAAAAACCCGAGAATACAGCCTCCCGAAATAATCGGCAGTGTCAAGTTATCATCTAACGATCCCAGATCTACTAACAATTGTTAGCAATGCCATCACTAAAACACAAAAGAAGAAAGAATAAATACGCACCCATGCCTTCAGCAACACCACTAACCAACCCAGCCACAACACCAATCACACCAAGACCCAACCACCCACTCAACAACCCCCTCTCTCCTCCCCATCCTCCTCTTCCTCCCAACGTCACACCACGGACGAAATCCCAACCTCCCTCCCTTCAAACCTCATCGGCGCAATCCAAGCCAAAAATCCAACAGCGATCATCGCCCCAATGAGAGAAGCAGCAATGAACCCAGTGTAGCTTTTTCTCGGCACGAGAGGGATTTTCACGAGAGGTAGTTTGGAGTGAGGAATGCAGAAATGGGAAGGGAGACGGAGGGGAGGAGGGGCCGTAGAGGCGCCCGATCGTGGATGCGGCTGTGTCTGCCCATGAGAGGCTACGAGGAAAGGAAGGGGGCGAGGTGTTAGTAAATTCGGGAGGAGAGGTAGAGGAGGGCATACATGAGGATAGCGACGGTGGCTACGTCATGAGGATAGAATTGGAGAGCGAAGTTGACACCAAGGATGGACCATATCACCCCATTTGTCGAGTGCTGTTATTGGAGAAGCGCGCGCCAAAGTGACGAACCAAAACCAAAGGGGATAACAAGAGTAAATTAGCGCAAAAAACAGTTGCAATTTTTAGTCACTTGCGTAACACAGCATATTGTGGTGCGTACCTTTTCGGATTCGCGCATGAGGAAACCTAGTACCCGCTCGTACAGCCTTTCGAATGCTGGTGAGCGGAGTCGAAGGATGTCGGCTGGGACGATTATGCATAGTGAGGACCATAGGACGAGGACGATCTCGGCCACGGATGATTCGGTAATGTAGAGGTAGAGAGTGAAGAATCCTGTAGATAATGTGAGTATAGCACGAAATGACAAAGGAGAAGGATAAGAATGCACCGATAGAACTATGTAGCAATTTTCTCGGAATCTCCCAATCGACTTTTTGCTTCTGTTTCTTTTCTACTCTGTTCGCATGTAGATTTCCGTTAACCTGTCCATTTGCTTGGGCAACGCGGCCATTTTTGCTCGTAACAAGTCTATTATCAACCCTAGCTCAACCTCCGCAGCCAAATCCTCTGGTTCACTGACACGAGACGAACGAACACTATCCGTATTATTGTCCCTATCTTCCGGGCTCACACCATAAGTATCTATCATTTCCAAATGGCTGAGCCCTTCTAGTCTCCTGATAACCTTGCGGGTAATGTTTTGAACGTCGCCTGAGGAGGTGGAGTGGATGAGAATTTCGCTTTGACTTTGGTAGGAAAACAAGAACGAGAACGAGACGAGCGGTGGTTTTGTGCATGTGAAAGAGGAGGGGAGAGGGGCATATTAAAGTCTGTGATGTTCATGAGAAACGTGAATAAAAAAGAGTGCTGAAAAGGGCGAAATCCGCACAAACCTATTAGAATTATGACCTTAAACCGTGATCAATGGTTTGCCGCACCGGGCTGACGGGACGAGTTTCACTTCCAGCTTCACTTCCTGCGGTATCAAGGACAGATGTCAACTCCAGGTCGTCTGCGCGAAGCTCTATCGTGTTTCTCATGCTCCTCATATTTAGAATCAGCCGACATGCCTGCAAAATAACTGAGCTGATGAAATGTAACCCTATTGAGATACGCCCTCACCGTAATGGAGAACAAGCAAATCATCAGACTATGAGGTGACACTTGCAACTTAGAAGCATCACCAACAAGGAGGGCACCAAAACACACACCAAAAAATCATGTTTCCCACTCGTTGGACAAATAATGCACATGGAAGTAGTGAAATCGACAACCCTGACATTAGATGAGGGGCCACCACGTCAGATTTTTGCTTAATCGACGGAGACGCAAAAATGTTATTACCTGTCAACAGGGCGAGAATCCAAGAGCTATCTCGCATGACTCTTCGAAGGACAGGAGGTATGCTCCATCTATATTTCTTTGCACTGCGGTACTTTTTCAAGGTCAGCAGCCAAAGGAGGAGTTGGTTGGTTAGGATGGTGAGGCTAGGGTGGTGACGGCCTTCAACATATGGCAAGGGCGTTTTAATAATATCAATGCTCACCCGAACCACTTTGAGCTATCAGGTGTCCGATTGGGAATACAGAATGGCTCTATTTCCATATCCCTCAGTGATTCTAGCCCGTTCCATACGTTCAACCCTCTAGATGAGAAGAACCAGAGGGTTAAAAGGAACCCGAACATGGGCTTGCGTTCATAGAGAGCAAATACTTCACAAAGAGACGCCATTGAGTGAATGATGAGCGGGGAGCTGATCTTCAGGCTTACCTCTGACCATCATCACAAGTTCCAGATTCCCAAGAAGTATAAGGACAGTATAAGTTTGAAAGATGAACCAGTGAAAGCAATTCGCATCTGGTCTCTGCAAGAGGAGGAACGAATAGACGGTGTTGATGCTGCAGCGGAGCTTGGGCGTCATCGATACGACGAACGTCCTGCGACAGGAGACTCACATTTGGATGACGAGGGCTAGGTAACGACTGAGAACGAAGGATGACGTGGTAAACCAGTCAGAGTTTCTTGATCAGTTCCTGATTTATTAGGCTCCGATTTACTAAGCGAATTCGGGCGTGCGTACCTCCAGATACACTGATACTCTTGATCCCAAGTGAGAAAAAGTTCATACAAGAGCAGTGCAAGACCAGCAACTGTTACAACAGTTCGGATTATATTCTACTGAACACGAACACTGCTACTCACCGTCGCAGCTCTGACGGATGTATATTTCAGACATATTGGAGTTCAAGGAGGGAAGGGAAGCATGATTAGGAACATGCTTAGAAGTATGTACGACGGTTTATATATGCACCCATCAGCATCAAGGGCTTGCCTGCGTGCATTGTAACGGCATGCCGGAAGCCCTGGACTTGCGTGAGAAAACACTGTGGTCGGCCCTTGGACCACAATGACATACAACCGACACACTTGAATTCGATACCCATCAATGATTGTACCCACCAATCAATCTATGAACTTGGTTTGTTGCACTGCGCATGATCCAGCGTATATTTTAGCCAAGAATTAAAAATAAGCTTGAGACTACTCAGAGATTCATAACCATGTATTAGACTTGAGAGTGGACAACGATCCCAAAAAGACGATTGAGTTGACAATTCATGACCTACAATAAAAGCAAAAAATCCCGACAACACCCCTTCAATCGTCACAGAAACCAACTGGCTATGAGTCTATGTCTTATAATAGGGCGTACTATGATTAGCCTCGAATCAGTCTCGTGTATTAAAATTCCTCGGTACCTTCGTGACTTAACGACTGAACCGCGGTGTTGTCTCTGGTGCACGTGAATTCAATATCACGGTCAGTCAGATTTCTTTTGACAAATCACAGGTAAATAACAGTTGGATGACTACAAATACTACGAACTCTGTACTTAAGACTTAGAACTTGGAGCTCGAAAAGGGAATAAGCCAAGAGTTCAGAATGTATAGGTTTGTCTTCTTTCACACCGCACTGACGGTAGTAGTGGTAACTGGTATTTGACCCTTATGTAGCACCTTATGTCAAGACGATTTCAGGATATAAGACGCACATGTGTAGTAGGTGGTCACGAGAGTTTACAGCGAGACAATGAGTCACATTCACATGATACGCGATAAACAAAAGAAAATAGGCATTTTCTCTGTTCACCCGAGGTGTACTTACCGCACAATGTCGTAGAAGATCGTAGAAGGCAGATTTTATGGTTAGAAGCAAATTGAACCTCATGCTGTAATCATATTCAATTATCCTCTCTAATCCACCCCGCATCTTGGCACGCATAACGTCCCATTTGCAATTTTACTGTCTACTTGTCTACTCCATCCAGCCCAAATACTATCATCAGCCTCATCATCAACATCTCAACATCATTACAATCCGAAGCGACGCCTACCACGCCACCCGTCTCGAGAAAAGCTATACTAACTAAGCGCAAGAAACAGAAATACCTATGTGTGTTATCTACGCATACAAGAACCATGAGAAGCTACCAACCCACCAGAACCATCGTCAAATCATCACCATCATCATCATCAAAAACCGGTTTTAGAATATGCAGTCGAAACGAATCGTGTTCCAAGAAATAGCTCGAATAAGCGAGCGAGTGAGGGAGAGAGAGAAAGGCATATATAAGAAACGGGAAGATAGTAAGATATTGGAAAGTTCCCGAGCAGGATGAAATTGAACGGAGTGGATAGATGGATAATGGAAGTGAAGAGAGAATCAAAGTTGTTCATGACGCAACAGACGTCCAAAATGAGCTCGAAATCCATCCTGCGAGACTCAAAAACCCGAGAATACAACCTCCCGAAATAATCGGCAACGTCAAGTTATCATCTAACGATCCGAGATCTACTAACACTTGTTAGCAATTCCATCACAAACAAACAAAAAAAAAGAGAATAAATACGCACCCATAGCTTCAGCAACACCACTAACCAACCCAGCCACAACACCAATAATACCAAGACCCACCCACCCACTCAACACCCCCTTCTCTCCTCCTCCTCCCAACGTTACACCACGAACGAAATCCCAACTGACTTCCCTCCCTTCAAATCTCATCGGGGCAATCCAAGCCCAAAATCCAACAGCGATCATCGCTCCAGTGAGAGAAGCAGCAATGAACCCAGCGTAGCTTTTTCTCGGCGCTAGGGGGATTTTCACGAGAGGAAGTTTGGGATGGGGGATGCAAAAGTGGGAAGGGAGACGGGGAGAGGAAGGGCCGTAGAGACGCCCGATTGTGGATGCGGCTGTGTCTGCCCATGAGAGGCTGTTGTGAGGAAAGGAAGAGCGATTGGTGTTAGTAAATTCGGACAAGCGGGAGACGGACGGGAGCGTACATGAGGATGGCGATGGTGGCTACGTCACGAGGATAGAATTGGAGAGCGAAGTTGACACCGAGGATGTACCATATCACTCCATTTGTCGAGTGCTGTTATCGGTGAAGCGGGCGCCAAAATGACGAACCAAAACCAAAGGGGATAACGATAGCAAATTAGCGCGAAAAACAGTTGCAATTTTTAGTCACTTGGCGTAGCACAGCATAATGTGGTGCGTACCTTTTCGGATTCGCGCATGAGGAAACCTAGTACCCGCTCATACAGCCTTTCGAACGCTGGTGAGCGGAGCCGAAGGATGTCTGCTGGGACGATTATGCAGAGCGAGGACCACAGGACGAGCACGATCTCGGCCACGGATGATTCGGTGATGTATAGGTAGAGAGTGAAAAATCCTGTAGATAATGTGAGTATAGCACGAAATGACAAAGGAGAAGGATAAGAATGCACCGATAGAACTATGTAGCAATTTTCTCGGAATCTCCCAATCGACTTTTTGCTTCTGTTTCTTTTCTACTCCGTTTGCATGTAGACTTCCATTAGTCTGCCCATTTTCGTGCACGACATGACCATTCTTCCTCGTATCAAGGCCATGATTCTCAACCAGCACTAGCTCAACCTCTGCAGCCGAGTCCTCCGGTTCACTGACATTCGAAGAAGGAACATCATCCGTATCATTATCCCTATCTTCCGGGCTCACAGCATAAGCATCCACCATCTCCAAATGCCCGAGCCCTTCTAGTCTTCTAATAACCTTGCGAGTAATGTTTTGAACGTCGCCTGAGGGAGGTGGAGTGGATGAGAATTTGGCTTTGACGATGGTAGGAGAACGAGAACGAGAACGAGACGAGGGGTGGTTTTGTGTACGTGAAAGAGGAGAGGAGAGGGACATAAGGGCTTATGGGGATGCGGGATGGGGGAAAGGAGAGGAAGCGTGCACACGAAGCCGAAGGAAAGCGACACACGACACGCTGAGCATCAGATCACGACAGATGCCTTATTGGATACATCATCCCACGATTGGTTATTCTCCCAATAAACATCACACGCCACCATTACTGCTGTTCTATAATACAATCCACTACGACGATATTAAGCAAACCCATTGGTTTATTCTTCCGAAATTATGCCAAGCTCCCTATTTTCCATCGATCGACTTGCTCCATGTATATCATCAAGCCGCCACGACTCGGAGCCCGACGAATCCTCCTCGCTTTGATATGAGGTATGATGAAACTGCATCGAATGCACCGGCCTCGAAAGCAAGCTCTCCCCAAGCTCGCAATTTGCCTGGCGAACATTGAGGATCAGGCGCGCACACTAGAACCAAGATTCAGTTACGCTTAGCATTGCCGATAAACCAGGGAAATACTTACGATCATGCTGTAAATGACATCGACCCAGCTGAATTTAAGATACCACGACTTCAGCATCTAATGATTTATTGAACAGCAGATATACGCACACTGCCCAGTCAGTACTGAGAAATTTCATGGAAGTAGTCGTCTGTGGAAGTAGGTCGAATTTACTAATGGTTTCCACAATTGAGAGTGCTTGATCATGAAAGCTACGTGAGCCCACGCAGTTGATTTGTATATGATATGATCACCCTACCGAGGATACTGTAGTTGAAATCAGTGAGACTCTCGGTGATGCTAAGAAAATGGACTCACGGAATTAAAAGAAGTGTTCCATCACGATAGAAAACATATAAAAGGGGAGTAAAGAGTTGGATGTGCGAAAGCCGCTCCTGGATAGTCGAACCAGTAGCTTTCGCATCTCTGTATGTAATGCCAAATCTGACGACGGTCAGGAGGGTTTCAATCAAAGCTGACACTCCTCGAACGCCTCTGCAAATAAAATAAAATAAAATAAAATAAATAAACGATAGGCCATTGCGAAAGGGCGAGGGGGAAGGCTGGAGACATACACAAAGGTACCTGCGACCTTCTCCATCACATCAAAGAGTGGTGGTGGCAAGTCACTATCACTCCCGAGCCAACACCCATGCAGCGGGTAATCCACCAATGTGAAATTTGAGTGGAATAAACTGTGAACTACCACCGAGATCACTCCAGTCTAGAAGTGGAGTAGGTCTTTGGAATCGACGTGAATACTGAGAGGACTTACGATGGCTTCGGCTGTAGCATTATTTTGATTAGAGGGAGAAAGTACCTTGCTATTGAAAATGCTCGTTACGCACCTGCTGTGAGGGTATACAGGATAATCGTGACTTTTTAAACAGGATTAGGCGACGTTGAAAATCGGCTGAGATGTAGTGTAACTCACCAATACGATTATTGTTCCAAGCAGCCCGAAGACGGAGAACGAGTAGTATTTTCATCGTGACTGGAATGATAAGGTTTATGACACTAAAGATATTACTTTCGAGATATTCCCAAGGCAGAGAAGTCGAATACTCACATTATGTTAATATCGCTATACGCGATAGTGCACCTTTGGATGGCTTTATTAGAACCCAAACTGCGTAATCGGGAAAATGCGGGAATTGAAAACATACCACTGTAATGTGTAATCAGAGAAAGGACTATGACAATGACTAGTTCGCAAAATCTTACCGGTTTTGACAAGAAGTTGTTGGTCCATGCTATTTGTACATTTTCAAAAATGAACCTTGAGTCAAAGGATGCTGTATCGGCTTACTGTAAAACTCCACTCTGTATTCTGATGTCAGTTTCGATTCTTGATAGAATATCCAAGAATTCACTCACATCAAGTGAAACCATACACAGAGGCGAATGATAACATATATGGCACGAATCCGTGTCCAAGCACCACTAGGTTCTCGTACGTAAGTCAGAGTACTCGATCGTTCAAACAGACAGTACAAACCGGTAAATGTATTTGACCTGTATTAGAACTTGTTGAGTATCACAAACCTACACAATAGGAAACAACAAGCCAAACCTCTTGGGGAATGAGATAGATAGTATCGTATCCAAGCACAGTAATCGCAATGACTAATAATAAAACAACCGTTCTCCGCAGTTAGTGCGCTCCAAGGCTCAGACAAGAGACGTACTTTGAATATAGGTGTTTAACTGCATGAACTCGCGATCCATGATATAATCCCCCCGCGTGAGTCCATAAGGGTCGGACATAGTGACCACCCCTAGAAGTCGAGATATTGGCTGAAGACAAAGGATGCTCAAACCAGCAGAGCTCCATCACTTATAATCACTCCCATTAAGCTGAGTTTGAATTTTTTTCTCCAAACCCGATTCATCTCGCGCTCATAGCGGGGGTGTTATCAACATCCATTAAAAGACTCACCATCGTAACACGCGATAGTGTTGGAGTAAGAGACTGGTATCAATCAGCCTTCGCGGAAGTTTATCATCAGTGAAAGCATCAGTGTACCTTACTAATAGAATTGAGCGCTGGGCTTCGAAGACTGCGATCTGACAGGAAGGATCAACCTCAAGCTCAATATCATCATGATCAATTCGGCATTCTATCATTTGTAGCACGTTTTATATATATAACAAAGCGAAAACCGATGAAATAGAACACATATACTCCTAGTATTCGAGGGTAGTTATGGTAGCGAAAACGGGGATACAGAGTCTATCAGTATGTAAAAGTAAGTTAACTTGGAATATTGTTGTGGTACGGCAAGGCAGACAGAATAGCACCAGTGTTCGGGCTCGACGGTGGACATCAACGACAAAATCTCACGCTCTGAGGAGAAAGATGGGAAGTAGAAAAAGTGACATCTTCTAACACGGGCGTTGATCTGACGTGCCGGTGAGTTAAAATAAGAACGAAGTGCGTTTGCACCAATCGCAACTTTTGCTGCATGTGAGGTTGGAATGTGCAGACTATCCAAGAGGGCTCGAAGGAGATACATCAGGATTGGAAGGACTCCCAATGGAGCTGCGCGACAGTCAAGGACATGAGAGCAATCCTCGGCGAAGGAAATTCACTTGACTCGATCGCTCACTATACGGTCCAAGTTTGGAGGGTGATTTCGCTACACATGATCATCACATCAGAGGATAGTGCGAAGGGTGTATTTTAAATATTGTATCTACTATTTCAAAGCCGCAATCGAGGAGAAGGGAAGCAGTAAAAATATGGCAAGTTGGCGAGCGTTCAATAGCTGGGACGACGCACAGTACCGACGCGCTCGATGACATGATCAGAGATTGAATTCAGGGGGGCCTGCGAGTAATGACAGATGCGGACCAATCAACCGCAAAAGTTTGCGATAACGCACCTTGGCAATTCCCCTAACTCATCTGGTGATACTCCGGAAGGCCAGACACATATAGAGGCTCAAGTGCCGCGAGGATGGCCGATTTTCAGTACTGCCATGTCCGCCGACGGGAGGTGATAAAGAAGGGAATAGTTGACCATTGGAAAGTTTCGAAAGAGAGATAGAGAGAGAGGTATAGATGAAAATAGCAACAGCGGCTAATTATTATACGGATGAAGCTCGGGCGTGAAGATACACCACAACTGCTACAAATCCACCCGAGCCAAAGATAGCGACCTGGTTGCGGAGGCGTTAGAAGGGATGATAGTAAGGGATATGAATTCGAGAAGTTGAAGGGAGTGATCCACAGGCGCAAAGGACTCTGTGACGCCACCGATTGCTGACAGAGGATTCAGTGATGTTAGAGAAGAGTAAAGGGCCCGAAGCAAGAAATGCTCGACATCTCGTCAATCACCCACGAAAAGAGATGGGGTTCAACGAAATAGGCTCCGAGAGCAGAACGTCCTCCTGTGCTCGGGAGCGGCGACGAGGTGCTGATGCACAGTGAGAACTGTAGATCGAAGGAGACCTTTGATACGAAAGACTCGCCACCATGGAGAGACTGGATGAAAGCTCTGCTATGGATGTATTACACTAGTGTAAGCAACAGAGACACGGTGACACACCGAGCTTTCCTCGGACTTCTCCATCAGATTTCTCGTTCCTCCCCTTGACACTGCTAGTGTTCGGTATCCATTAGTCTGTTATTCCGTCCCCGTGCACGTTCATTTCAGAGCAAGTAGAGCAATTTTTGACGATAGAAATTCCTGGGCCTACGGCACAAGCATCAAGTCGGATCACTAGATGTCCGAATCCTTCGAGTGCTTCGGTAACCTTGCACATCGTTTTGTGCATTCAGAATAGAGTGGTACTTAGAAGTCTCAAGAATGTATGTGGGAATAGGAATAGGTTGAGCAATTATGCAGGCGTGAAAAGGTAGGAAGAAGGAATAGGAGCACTCTGATAAACACGACCATCAAAATTATCATCCCACGGCATCACCTGAAAATGAAGCCAGAGTTCTGCGTAAGTATTCCATGCGCCTCTCACCCAACGACACAAGGTCCTGGGTCAGTCTTATATTCAGCAATTTACCATCTCCAATCTCGTTGACATGAGTAGGCAGAACGAATTTGATTGAGTGTTGTTTGTTCATTCAACATAGCATAATTACAGTCATACTACTAAACAGGGATATTGTCGGGCCGGTCTTACAGCTTCGACAAAGGGCTGGCACTGACCAACGACAATAAGAATTTCTATGTATAATTCAGGGTTTTCTGGGTCTCAATCTATGCTTTTTGTAGTTCCTGTAGCGATATTGTGCAATGAAAATGCAAGGCAGCAGATAAAGAATAAAAAATGACCGAAAACAATTTAAGCACACGTATGTAAATGCCGCGACCCTGAGCCCTCGTACGGATAAAAATTGGAAAATTTTGGTGCTTAACACCCATGCGGATAAAAATTGCGACATCGGGATCAGGCGTCAAATTTCTAAACGGCACTCACAGGGTCCTGGAGAGACGCGTCAGCATGCCGGACTGCCAAGTGAGGAGCCGCCGGGTGGGGGGGAACCTTGCTTCGTGGATTTGCTTGTTAATCAAGTTGTTCGAACAATATGGAAATTCGTGTATTACTGAAGAGCTATTAATTTAACAACGGACGCCTGCTGCTAATAAAAAACAAGAGTGGGAGGACGGGGAAGATAAGAAGTGGAGCGGAAATACGCTGACGTTGTGCTGAGTCGTGAGGTGGAGGAGAGAAGGTAGAGTGGGAAAGAAACCGAACTGGGTGCCGTCGGCAGCTGTCGTTGTAAAGCAGCCTTGCGCAACGTTTGGTTGCCACATTCAGGTTCGTCGAGCTTTGAAACACTACAGTAGCGCTTGGCGCTCAGGGGAGAAGCAATTGACAATGTCAATCAAGTTCGCCCCAGAATTGTACCTTCACCCGCTCTCCATCGTTGGAAATTTTAGTTTTCTAGCAAGGCGACTACGAGACATCGCAAACTACTCAGCCTAGTGAACCCCCGCCCCCCCCTCTTCATGGCTCCAGATCGATGGATAGTCATTGACGACACTGACCCAGGTCTTGACTACAGTGGGAACTGGTTCCCGGACGCCACTGGAAGTCACGACAATGTTGGAATCCTTGGCCCTCCCTACCTCAAAACCTTACATTGGACCAGAACCGATGGATCCGTCTCCTTCCAGTTTAATGGTATGTTCGATTCTTCGTCTGAATCAACAGCAAAAGACCTGAATATCCATGCAGGAACGGCTATCGAGGTCTGGGGGACGAACGACGTGGTGAACCACGACACAAACACCGTTCCTACTCTGCAATGCTTCATCGACGGTACCAGTATAGGCCGAGAGGTACCATCTCCATTTTCTGAGAATAACTTGAAGCTTTGCGGAAAGTCCGGTCTTCCAGATGGGACTCATAACCTTCAAATTCAAGTCAAGGTGCTATCTTCCTCTCAGCCCTTCTGGCTGGACCAGATACGATACATTCCTTCCCCCACATTGCCACTTGATAATAAAATCATTTATATCCGAAATAATGACTCTGCTATACAATTTGACGCGCAGTGGAGAAGCCTGGGCGGGAGTGCAAGTATGACCAACACGCAGGGCTCTGTTGCGCAAGTTACATTTGTTGGTAAGTGACGAGATGAATTTTAGCTATGGTGGCTCGCTCATTGCTCGAAATAGGAACCTCTGTCTCGTGGTATGGTCCTATTCCGGCAGAATTTGCGCACAATGGATCACAGGGTTCCTGGTCTATGGATGGTGGAGAGGAGAATATGTTTCTTCTGAAGGGCCTGCCCATAGACTCGAACCTCTCAATCTATAATCAAACGTATTTCACGACTCCTGATTTCCCCGCCGGTTCTCACAGCCTTGCTGTTACCTTCCATGGGTCCAGTCAAACCACCCCTCTTTGTCTTGACTATCTATATGTCAAGAACGGCTCCTTCCCAACCGACACAGGCGATACTGGTACCTCCAATTCTAATAATGGAGAAGCGTCAAGAGGAACGCCTATTGGTGCCATCGTAGGGGGTGTCATTGGAGGATTGGTATTCTTGCTCTGCCTCACGGCAGCCCTTCTATTCTTTAAGCGTCGATGGCAGAAGAACAAACGCTCTTTTAATGGGGACACTGCTCCGACCCAGTTCTCTCTTTACCAAAATCCTCATGGCACCTTTCCTGATACGCCCACTGGCTCCAAGTCTAAGATCGGTCCACAACCCAGTCCCCTACCAGCATATACGACAACTCCATCATCATATCCTACCCATACGGGATCGAGTATACCAAAAAGGGGCAGACACACCCTCCCTCACACACCCAATCCATCTCAACCCCCGACCACGATAAGCAACGGCTCGTCCCCCCTGGGCCAACCCCCTCCCGCCCATGCTGACAGCAGTAGGACTCGTGAACCAATAGGTGGCGAACGTCTATCAGTGGGTCAGCCACAAGTTGAGGATGCTCCTCCCCAGTATACCCCAGAATGAAAGAGCTGGATGCCCTTTTTACGCATTTATTGCGTGTTGGCGCCCAGATGGACTCCATAGTGACATAACTATGTGGTTCCGTGCCTTGGTGTATTGCGCTCTTGGAAGAAATTATGATGAAAATCTGTAGGATGACGCTTCGGAGGTCATAGAAGCTCGCCATGATTATCAATTCAATAGCACGATATCCCGGAATGTGGTCAGAAGTACGCTTTCTTATGTAGTCGACACTGGTTTGACTCGGCATGCAGCCCAAAATACCAGGCGACTGTTGTTCTAGATCATTAGAAGGCGTATAAAATAACAAATGACCTCATGGTAAGGATACTGCAGATGAGCATCGTGACCACGAACAAAGTAAAACTATACTAGATCTTCAGCGTTAACTGCGCGGTCCAAGTTTGTGTGGTAATTCTATTACAGATGATGGTGAGGGGTGCATTTTGAACACTGTATGTGATGTTTCAAAGCCACGATCGACGAGTAATAATACGAGAAGCTGACGAACTATCAGATGACGGTGCCGACGGGCTCGAAGATAATCAGAGATTAAATTCAGGGAAGGCCTACGAGTAAATGACAGACGCGGATCAACCAACTGTAAAGTTCGCGACAACGCACCTTAGCAATTCCCCTCTCATTTGGTAATACTCTGGGAGTCCAGATACATATAGGCGCTGAAGTGCCCTGAAGGTGGCCGGTTGTCAACACTGCCATGTCCCCCGACGAGAGGCGATAAAGAATGAAATAGTTTAGCACTAGTTAATTTCGAAAGAGGGATAGAGACATATGTGAAGATAGCAGCGGCAGCTAATTGTTACACGGATGAAACTCGGGCGCCAAGTTGCACCAAGGTTGTACCAAATCCGCCCAGCCAAAGTTAGCAGCAGGTGCACAACTGTTTTTTTGTTATAAAGCTTTCCGGCTCGCTGCGGAGGCGTTGGAGGGGATGATAGCAAGGGATCTGAATTAGAAAAGTCGAAGGGAGCGACCACGAGTATAAGGGACTGCGACGCCAGCCAATTTTAACAGAAGATTCCATGATGTCAGAGAAGACTAAAGGGCACGAAGCAAGGAGGGTTCGACATTTTGTCAATCGCCCACGAAAAGAGACGGGGTTGAACGAATAGGCTCCGAGGGCAGAACGTCTTCGTGTGCTCGGGGTCAGAGACGAGGTGCTAGTGCACAACGAGAACCATAGGTCGAAGGAGAAGGTCGAGACGGAAGATTCACCACCATGGAGAGACGGGATGGAAGCTCTACTATGGGTGTATTACACTAGTGTAAGCTAGACTTCTCCATCAGGTTTCTCGTTCCCCCCCTGACCCTGTTGGTGGTCGGCGTCCATTAGTCTGTGAGTCTGTCCTCGTGCATACCTCTTTCGCAGCAAGTAGAGCAAATTTTGAGGATAGAAAGCCCTGTGCCTACGGCACAAGCATCAACTCGGATCACTAGATGTCTGAATCCGTCCAATGTTTCGATAACTTTGGACATGCCGTTTTGTAAATTCCAGAAAGAGTGGTGCTGATAACCGTGGACCATATATATAATGGCATGGGAATGGGAAACAGTTGAGTAGTTATGCAGGCGCGAGGAGGTAGGAGGAAGGAATGCGAGTGTACGGTCTTCTCTCTGACGCTCAGGTTGACCATCAAATCAATCATCCCACAATATCGCGCCAGAGTTTCGAACATGTGTTCTACGCCCGTCGCTCAATGACGCAAGGTCCTCCGAGGTCGGTCTCATATTCAGTAATTTACCATCTCTAATCTCACTGACATGAATAGGCAGAACAAACTTAATTGAGTATTGTTGGTTCATTTGGCGATTACGCAATATCTGCGCCATAAGATCGCATGTCATCGGGATCAAACTTTCAAAAACAGGCAGTTGCGGGTATTTTTCGGATGTTTCCTATTTGTTTTTGACGTTTTGCCAAATTCCAGCGTGATTTTTTTAAATTGATACTTTTTACGGCATCTGCTCGATGGCGGTCGGACCCGCTCGAAACCCCTTGTAATCGTTCGGTGCTTACCTCCCATCGCCTCGATGAAACCGGTCCTCTTTAGGTACCCCCTACTGTGGCGGGTGAGTATTCTCATCAACGTGTGGGCTCAAAGAATCTGATGTTCCCATCACCTGTCTTCCCCTGATAGTGATATTGACTGGAGGACCAACGATTCTTACCACACAGCCTCACTGAACCCATTACTCGGAAAAGGAACCTCCCACCTGTAGTCAAGCCACAGGACCAATCTCCCTCGCTTTCATCTTGCAAGAGCACAACCTATTACCGAGCACTCGCCATTCTCCAGAGTCCAATGCCGTTGTCCCTCCCTCCAGAAATCTGGCTCAAGATAGCATCCTTCATTCCGGCGGACGAGCTTCATCGTTCGAAATTGTATTCAGTCAACAGGACTCTCCTCTGGTATTACCTGGAGGCGAGATACTCTCATTTACACATTGATTACTCGCTTCGCTCAAACGTTCTTGGAGACGTGATGAAATCAATTCAGAACCTACACGTCCTTAAGTATGTATGACCCTATACTATGACTGTTTCTTGGATGACGGGAATAATTACAGCAGCCCATTTATGGCTCCCGCCGGGATCACAAAAGAACTGGAGCTGACATTTTGCGACCAGCTCCCCTCGAAGCTTGCCTTGCGGCTCGTGTCTGGCATTAAAGCTACGTTACAACGCAAACCTGGACTTATCCCGGCAGAGCAGAGAGATACGACTGATACAGCTCCACCATTTCCTCCTCTTTCAACCATCGCACATAGACTCTCCCAATTTACCAGCTTAACAACGATCAAGTGCAACCTATCCTCTGCCTACAGTAACCCCCACATCATTCCCCTCCGTTCCATTCTCGTCTCAGGTGTTTCCGCGGCATGGAAGTCATCTCAATCCACTTTAACAAGTTTGACGATCAACATCTACGCGCCTTGTGTGCCGAAACTTGGCCTTTCAGATATCGTGTTTCCTCATCTTCAGAGCTTCAGTCTTAGTGTGGGTTCTGACTGGTCACCCCAACCTCTCGATGGGGATAGCTTTGACAAAGCAAACAAAGCCTTGGCAAGTTTTTTTACAGCACATCGGTCGACCTTAACCAGTCTTACTCTAATATCTAAATCGCGCCCTGAGAGCAGGAGCCTCCTCACGAACATTCCCCACCTCCCTCATCTTAACAGCCTCACGTTTCACTTTGACTGTTATCAGCAGGCGGAAATCGTCCATCCCATGATTCAGTTACTTGAGCTACACTCAGAGCAGCTTGAGAGTCTGGGCCTGCATCTGACAATGCATCATGCAGAGGCAATGAGTCGCTGGCATGCGACTCCGGAGCCTGTCGATGGGTGTCTGTCGGATTTGCCGGGCTGGAGTCCGAGTGGATGTAGGCTTATGGATATTGTTCTGCCAAAAATGGAGTGCTTGGCGATTAATGTGACCGAGTTCCATATCATGAGGGCATTGATCACCAAACATATCCCGCAAGTAAGCCTCCGTCTCTCACCCCCTCTCGCACGCACGATCAATGACTTACTCTTCTATCTCAAGCTAAAGATCCTTAAGGTCGAGAGACTCATCAACAATCAAAACGCAGAGTCTCTCCTCGATGCTATAAGTGCCTCGTCATGCAGTGAACTCCGCTCACTTGAAATGCAAGTAAACGGATTCGATGCTCGATTACTTCAACACTTATCCCGAAGCCTACCCACACTCAATACTCTCGAACTCCAATACTACTCACTCGACTCTCGTGCTTGGCCTGGCTTGGATGAGCGACAAGAAGTTTTAAAAGCTGTAAGTACAGTCATTTCGCCAAGTCGTAGCCCTCTTCATTCGATTTGACGGCCTGAATCGATTTAAATTCCTCCGCGTACATAGGCAATAGAACAATTCGCTCCCACGCCTCCTTGTGCAGCCTGGGCGCTTGAAAATATATCCTTGAAGAGGTACACGGAGCTCAAGAACGAACCTCGGGAGCTTCGAAGTGCGCTAGTGGGTGCGTTGCCAAATGTGAAGATTATTAATGGATGGAGGAGAGACGAATTTGTTGATGAGGGGAGGATATCATGGAAAAGATAGTGGTAAAGAAAGTAATCAACTCTGTCATGTAGCCCGTTGGCTAAACCCAGTCCAAAAAAACCGGCGATTGTTGTTCGGAATTCTGAGGAGGCATATAATGGTAAGTAATTTCATGGTGAAGATATTGCAGATGAGCATCATGACTACAAGCAAGTAAAACGGTATATCTCCAGTGTTGCGAGCTTCTCTCCTTTGCAGCCAAATGAGGGTGATTGGGTGGCGTGGATCCGGGGACTAGTGATACGATCCTCAAAGCCGTGCCGACATTATACAGGATCACTGTGATTTAGTTCAAGCCGCTAGAGGCAAATGAGGAAGGGTGCGGACGAGGATCCTGGAGGCTGCCGGCACGGGTCGGAGTCTGCCAGGTTGTGTGACTATGAAGTATTTTCCAGAACATCAGAAAGAGAACAGTTGTCAAGCGACTCTCAGAGCCACCTAACAGCCATTAGGACTAGGAAGATCAAAAGAGTAGTCGGTCAATCGACGTCAATGAATGCATCATGTCATCACACCAGCTCTGGGTCAGGATCTGGTCAACGAAATTACAGTTGGGGTCAAACGGGTGTGTAGTGTCATTTGTCTACAAGAATATAGTTTGTACTACACCATGATGACAGGTCAGCTTGGCGGCACTGCCTTGATCAAGAAGTTCCTTTGTCTTTGGTCTTCACGCTCAGGTTGCTCTAGCTTTGAAACATTAACGCTCGGCGCTCAACTGAGAAGCAATCGACAATGCCCATGAAGTTTGCCCCAGATTTGTACTTTCACCCACTCTCAATCCTTGAAAAGTTTAGTTTTCCAGCAAGGCAGACTGCTCAGCCTAGCGAATTACTCAGTTTAGTGAACAGTTGAACCCTTGACCCCATTCTTCATGGCTCCAGATCGATGGGTAGTCATTGACGACACTGACCCAGGGCTTGACTATGGTGGACCCTGGTTCTCGGACACCACTGGAAGTCAGGACAATCTTGGAAGCCGTGGCCCTCCCTACCTCGAAACCTTACATGGGATTAGAGCCGATGGATCCGTCTCCTTCCAGTTCAATGGTACGTTCGATTCTTTGCCTGACTCAGTAAATGAATAAAAAGACCTTGATGTTCATGCAGGAACGGCTGTTGAGGTCTGGGGAACGAGCGACGTGGTGAACTTCGACACAAACCCCGATCCTACTTTGGAATGCTTTATCGACGGCGCCAGTATAGGCAGAGACGATGCTTATCAGTCAAGTGATAATAACCGGGAGCTCTGCGGAAAGT
Organism: Leucocoprinus leucothites; assembly: GCA_013368445.1. Lineage (NCBI taxonomy): Eukaryota > Fungi > Basidiomycota > Agaricomycetes > Agaricales > Agaricaceae > Leucocoprinus > Leucocoprinus leucothites. The sequence goes on from JAACJO010000057.1 coordinate 29,486, forward strand.
CGGGCCTCTCAGATGGAAGTCATAACCTACAAATTCAAGTCAAGGTGCAATCTTCCTCCCAAACCTTCTGGCTTGACCAGATACGATACATTCCTTCCCCCACATTGCCACTTGATAACAAAACCATTCTTATCCCACATGGCGATCCCGCGGTACAATTTGACGCGCAGTGGAGAGGCTGGTATGATGATGCCCAAATGACCAATACGCAGGGCTCTATTGCACGAATTACATTTGTTGGTGAGTGCTGAGATGATTTTGAGTCACAGTCGCTCGCTGACTGTTCGAAACAGGAACCTCTATCTCGTGGTACGGTTTGTTTCCCACAGACTCTCCGCACAATGGATCACAGGGTTCCTGGGCTATGGACGGTGGAGAGGAGCATGCGTTTTCTCTGAAGGGCCTGCCCGCAGACTCGACAACCACAATCTATAATCAACAACATTTCACGACTCCCGATTTCCCTGTCGGTTCCCACAGCCTGGCTGTTACCTTCCATGGAACCGATGAATCCACCCCTCTTTGTCTTGAATATCTATATGTCAAGAATGGCTCCTTCCCTGCCACACCTTCTCTGACTCCTGACCCAACCAATACCAGTACCTCCAATTCTGATAATGGAGAAGCGTCAGGCAGAACACCTGTTGGTGCCATTGTAGGTGGTGTCGTTGGAGGATTGGCGTTCTTGCTCTGCCTCGCGGCAGCCTTTCGAGTTCTATTCTTTAAGCGCCAACGACAGAAGAACAGGCGCTCTATTGATGAGGACCCGCAATACACTGCTCCGTCCGCTTTCCCCCTTTATGGCGTCGCTCCTGATACATCCACTGGCTACATGTCTCAGACAGATCCTCAACCCAGCCCCCAACCCGTATCCATGACAAGTCTACCATATCCCGTCCATACGGGATCGAACCTATCGAGAAAGTCGCTCCAAGAGGGACAAAGGGGCGGATATACCCTTTATCACGTATCAAATCCGTCTTTTTCCCAGACGATAATGAGTAGCGACTCATCTCCCATCCACCCTGACCCCAGTAAGCCTCATGAACCGTTATGTGGTGAGCCTCCATCAGTGGGTCAGCCAAGGGTTGAGGATGTTCCTCCCCAGTATACCCAAGAATGAAAGAGTTGGATCCCCTTTGTGGATATTTATTGTATGTTAATACTTGAATGGACCCTCTAGTAACATGACTCTGTGGTTCTAAGCCTTGATGTATTGTGCTCTCGAAAGAATGCTGAATGAAAACCTGTAGGATGATGCTCCGGAGGGCCAGAGAAGCTCGCCTTGATGTTATACTCAATTGTGTGATGTCCCGGGTTGTGGTCGAAAGTACAATTTGCTCATGGAGTTAACGTTAGTTTGGCTTAGCATGCAGCCCGGCGGGCTAAATACAGCCTTAGTAAAAGCTAGGCGACTGTTTCTCTAGATCATCAAAGGGTGTATAATGACAAACAACCTCATGGCGAGGATACTACACTGCTTGTTTGGCTCAGATTATCACATGATGCATTCAATGCATCAGGTTCAATCTCCTTCAATTCCAGTACACGATCCTTCCACCATTCATAAGTACTCGCTATCTCTGACACTATATACCTCTCATATACAGTGCTTGCATAAACACAAAGCGCTGTTCAATTGAGCTGTAGTGACCTGGTGATCGATCATTGATTTAGGCGCCCCCTTTGAGCTCGCCGTCCCCTTATCGCTAACGTTAATGTCGGTTCCCGCTCGCTTCTGGACATATGTACATGCCCATCTTCTCTGGGGACTCGATTATGTAGGGGTTCTATTACTTTGACAAAAGTTTTTCATTGATATAATTCCACCATTTCCTCTTCTTTCAACCCTCGCACGTAGACCCTCCCAATTTACCAGCTCAACAACGATCAAATGCGCACTACCCTCTGTTCACAGCATCCCATACATCATCCCCCCGGCTTCCATTCTCGTCTCAGCCGTTTCCGCAGCATGGAAGTCGTCCGAATCCACTTTAACGAGTCTGATAATCACCATCCGAGAACCTTGTATGCCGGAACTCGGGCTCTCGCATATATGTTTCCTCATCTCCGGGGCTTCACCCTTGATTTGGAAGCCACCTGGCCGTCAAATCCTCCTGAAGGCCTTGAAAAAGTAAACAAAACTTTGACAAGATTTTTTACAGCACATCGGTTGACCCTAATCACCCTTAATTTAATATCCCAATCATGCCCTGGGATCGTGACAAAATCTTAGCACCTATTTTCGTCATCGCCAAAGATGTGGCATACTACCCAAGTCGTCATGATATGATGAATCTCCATAGCGTGCTCGCGGTGAGTCGTCCATTCACTAATCCGTCTCCTCACTCTGAAATTTATGAAACTTCCTAGTAATGTGTCGAACTAGAAGCAAGGGTACCCAGATCCTTGACACAGTCTCCGAAGACAAGCCAGCCAGCCTTCCGCAGACCGCCGAAACCATCGCCACAAAATTCAAGAGAGAGGGGGGAACACAGGTGTTATCCCTGTGATAGTTCAGTTCCGACTCACCTTCTTGTAAGCGGACTACTCTATGCTCATGAACATTCTAAAATTGAAACACCTAGCGACGGTCCGTGGCTGACAGCATCGCGACAAGATCCGCCGACGTGATTGACGAATTTGACCTGGATACCAACTTGGTTGGTGTCGACGATGCTGAAAACACTGCTGGGCGCAGCAACGGCCTACCAGGCTCTCAGACCGGTCACCAAGGAAAGCTTTTGGAAAATGGTGACTGTGCCTGGTGTGAGATTCAACGCGAAAATGGCCCCGACTTTGATTCAAGAAGCTGGGAATGTGAGTCAAGAAACAATGTCTACCACGAAGGAATGCTGTTGACTCATCTTTGCTTGTGTTCTACAAGGGTCTCATTATTCATGATAGGAAGAAGTGAGGGGATACCCGGAACATGTCGCCCGTTCCCCCTCCAGCTGTACGGCGTGACAATCCAGGCGCCTCCAGTGATATTACACCTCCCTGGCTGTCCGGTGATCGCCTCTCAACATATAACCTCAACACTTCAACGAAGCATCGCATGGACCTCCCCGGTGACTCTCTCAGTTACACCGGTACCCCAAGCTCGTCTTTTATGCATAACCCTTGAAGCTTGATCGATGATCAGCGAATGCCACGCCACGACATTTAGTGGATCTAAATGGAAATATTGTGTTTGGTATCATTTCTGTACTTTGTGTCCATGTCATTCCTTATTGTATCTTGGATGTGATGGTTATATCCATACTACCAATGGTGATGAGAACGAATGCTTTTTATATCGGAAATGGAAGAGGGATTGCTTTGGGGTGAGCACTGAGAGATCATGTACCTTTATTTGGGTTGTAACTAGGTTTGGCTTAGAACCCCATATTTCAAGTTGAACCTGGTACAGTCGGTCGCTTCTTGGGTCGAACATTGTCCCCACCAGGGTTTGGTTCCACGGAAACCATTCATCTGCCAGTTGTGGGTATTGATCAAACATCATGTCATAGCATCAGTGCTGGTTTGGGTCATGTTAACCAATGACAGTTGGGGTCAAACAGGTGCGTAGTGTCATTTGTTAACAAGAATAAAGTAGGTAACACCATGATGGCAGGTTAGCTTGGCATTGCCTTGAACGGGAAGCACCTCTATATCTAATTTTCACCATCAGTTTCTTCAAGCTTCGAAAGATGAGTACTCAGCACTCAGCTGAGAAACAATCGACAACGCCCATGAAATTTGCCCCAGACTTGTACCTTCACCCACTCTCAATTTCAGGTTTTTTATCAAGGCAGACTACTCGGCCTAGCAAGCTACTCAGCCTGGTGAACCATTGACTGCGCTCTTCATGGCTCCAGATCGATGGGTGGTCATTGACGATGCTGACCCAGGTCTTGACTACAGTGGGACCTGGTTCTTGGATAGTACTGGAAGTCATGACAATCTTGGAAGTTATGATCCTCCCTACCTAGAAACCCTACATGGGACTAGAACCGATGGATCCGTCTCCTTCCAATTTCAAGGTATGTGGAATTCTTCATCTGACTCAATTGGAAAATGACCTGAGTATTCATGCAGGAACGGCTGTTCAGGTCTGGGGGACGACCGACGTGGTGAACCGCGACGCAAACCCCCATCCTGATTTGCAATGCTTCGTCGACGGGATTAGTATTGGCGCAGAGCCCCCTTCTCAGTTTGCTGAGAATGGCTTGAGGCTCTGCATAGCGTCGGACCTTCCAGATGGGAGTCATACCCTTCAAGTCCAGGCCAAGGTGCAATCTTCCTCTCGGACTTTCTGGTTAGACCAGATATACTACATTCCTTCCCCGACATTGCCACTTGATAATAAAACCATTGCTTTCGAAAATTTCGACCCCGCTATACAATTTGACGCACAGTGGAGAAGCCGGGATGCCGAGACTGCAAATATGACCAATGAGCAAGGCTCGGTTGCGCAAGTTACATTCGTTGGTGAGTGCCGAGATGGTTGTTAGCCACAGTCACTCGCTTATTGTTTGAAATAGGAACCTCTATCTCCTGGTATGGTCTTTTTCCGGCAGAATATGCCCACAATGCATCACAAGGTTCCTGGTCTATGGATGGTGGAGAGGAGAATATGTTTCTTCTGAAGGGCCTGCCCACAGACTCGGACCGCTCAATGTATAACCAGAAATATTTCACGACTCCTGATTTCCCTGCCGGTTCTCACAGCCTTACTGTTACCTTCCATGGGTCCAATCAAACTACCCCTCTTTGTCTTGAATACTTATATGTCAAGAACGGCTCCTTCCCTGGCACCCCTTCAACTTCGACTCCTGGCGCGGCCAATACCGGTACCTCCAATTCTGATAATGGAGAAGCGTCGGGCGGAGCACCTGTTGGTGCCATCGTCGGCGGTGCCATTGGAGGATTCGCATTCTTGCTCTGTCTCGCGGCAGCCCTACTATTATTTAGGTGTCGACGACAGAATTTAAAGGACAAGATCCTTGTTGACGAGGACCCACAAAACACTGCTCCGACCCAGTTCTCCCTTTACCAAAGTCCTCATGGTGCCGTTCCTGATACATCTACTGGTTACATGTCTCAGATAAATTCTCAACCCAGTCCCCAACCAGTATCCATGACAATTACACCGTTATATCCTCCCCAGATGGGACCGAACCTACCGAGAAAGTTGCTTCCAGAGGGGCAAAGGGGCAGATATACCCTTTATCACGCATCCAATCCATCTAATTCTCAGACGATGGCGATTAACGACTCATCTCCCTTGGACCAACTTTCTCCCGCCCATGCTGACAGCAGTAGGACTCGTGAACCAATACGTAGCGAGCATCTATCAGTGGATCAGCCACGGGTTGAGGATGCTCCTCCCCAGTATACCCCCGAATGAAAGAGCTGGATGCCCTTTTTACACATTTATTGCGTGTTGAGGCTCGGATAGACTCCATGGTAACATGACTATGTGGTTTCGTGCCTTGGTATATTGTGCTCTTGGAAGAAATTATGAATGAAAACCTGTAGGTTGATGCTTCGTAAGCCCTAGAAGCTCGTCTCGATTATAAATTCAGTTACACGATTTCCCGGGTTGTGGCGGTCTAAACATGGTCCAGAATGCAGATGACTGTTGCATTAGATCATTAAAATGCGTATACTGACAAGTAACCTCATGGCGAGAATACTGCAGATCAGCATCATGAATACAAACAAAGTGAAACTGTACTAGATCTCCGTCGTTACGAATATATCTACAGTACCACTCTATGAGGGTAATCGAGCGGTGTGGATCCCGGGACTATTGATGGGACCCTCAAAGCTGTGGTCTATATCTTACAGGTCTCTGTAGTTGAAATCCAGACCACTAGAGGCAGTGAGGGAGGACGCGCGATCGATGGTCTTCGAGGTTCGAGACGCGAACTGAGCCTGGCGGACCTGTTACTATGACATACTTCCCTGAGTATCGGAAAGAGAATAATGCTTGCTAGCGACCATTACTGAGCCACTTAGCAGTCGTTGGAATTATGAAGGTCAAAACAGGAGTCGGGTGATGGGTGTAGGTGAGTTGTGACATTAATGCATCACACTTGTTACAAATCCATCTGCTTCGGCAAAAGCCATTCAATTGAAAACCCGTTTAGCGCGCATCGACTAGCACGAAGCTTATGAAGCCCCGAATCCATGCTCGCTGTCAACATTCGACTTGGCCTCAACGCTAACCTCGGTCTTACCTGCCTACGCCTTGGGCAGTGTAAGCACACGCCATGGACTTCATTGATGATAATTCTCCAGGCTGCCAACCTGTATGACCTCGTGCTTTGCTTGCTTGATACATTGTTGACAACCACTGCTTTTCGCTTGGCTTCGCGCATGTAGATTCATGATTGGGTGACAAATGTCGTTTCTGCGATAGTGATCGTTGGGATGTCGACTGCATACGCTCCCCAGGTGCGTTGCGATGGCTTTTTTTCTTGTGGTGAGCGTCATGGGCTAATACGATGGGTGGCAGCATTACAGGATCATCAAGAAGCAGTCGAGTGAGGGGTTTAGCCCTCTGTTCTTGCTCTTGGGAAGTACCAGCGCTGCTGCGGGGTTTTGGAATATGTGCGTTACCATACATTCTCTATCGCACCGGAGCGAGGTGAAGCTGAGAGGTTTTGATAGGATTACGATGCAGTGGGGTGTAGCGAGGTGTTGTGGTTCAGTGGGCTGGGGTTCTTGTGTCGAGATGACGGCCGGCATATTTCAGGTGTTCTGGCAGTGGTTCTGTTTTACGCTCATGTGAGTACCTTCCGAAAATTGCAACGGGAAGCAAGCTCATTTTAGGTAGATTTGTGCTGTATATTCGATATTATCCTGAACGATTAAAGTATCTCGACGTTTGCGGGTATGAGTCGAGACAGCCTCTCAAGACGTCTGAATGGCGGTTTGCGCAGTTCTGCGCCTGGGTCACTTTTGGTCACTTGTATGCCCTCTCTCCTCCTGGCCTTTCAAGGACGCTAACATCCTCGTACCAGTGTGTTCAGTGGGCTATCGACACTATACCTAATGAATACCGTAGTGCTTACACCAGGCCCTACCACGCCTCCTCCCGACCACGTACAACTATGGGCTACTTTCCTCGGGGTCTCATCAGCTATGCTCGCAGCGATCCAGTACGCGCCGCAGCTGATACACACATACCGACTCAAGCTCGTGGGTGCGTTGAGTATTCCGATGATGTGTATCAATGCACCTGGGTCGGTGTTCATGATCACCAGTATCGCATTGCGGTGAGTAAACATTGGATGTTCAGGGTGCTGGTTTCGATACTCAACGGGCGTTGTACAGGCCTGGAACAAATTGGACGAGCTGGTTCACTTTTTTGGTAGCGGGGATCTTGCAGACAACATTATTGCTCATATGCATAGCTTGGAAGTTGCGACAACGTAGATTAGGGATAGATGATTTCGGCGACCCGTTGATCCCAGGTGGAATAGACGCCGTTGATGGCGAGCGTAGTCCCCTAATCAACAAATAGATGACTTGGCTACAGAAGGCTTGATTTTGACCTCCCTCCTATGTACATTCTTGCACCTCAAGTTCTGCGTACGCGGCGCGACATCTAACAGTGTCATTTAGACCTCCAGTTCAAGTGTCCCGCGTCCACCCACAATCCTACTTCGGCCCAGCGCCGCGCCTACTCATCCCAGTCAGCTTATCCGACCAACGAAGGTTATGATCCAATTATACGTCATAGCATTCCTTGAGACCACTGCAAAGATGTACTTTTGCGTCCCATTTCCAACCATTCAGGCTTGTCAGGCTCGACTCAGCATTCAATGTAACCCAGCTCAAACAATTCACCATCCTCATTGGGCGCGCCCCCCCCCCCCTCCCTCCCGCTTTTCTACAGGAGGTATATGACCCAGGTCGTCATGATATGATGAATCTCCATAGCGTGCTCGTATTGAGTCATTCATTCACTAATCCGTCTTTTCACTCTGGAATTTATGAAACTTACCAGCAAAGTGTCAAACTAGAAGCCAGGACACCCTGGGCCCGAGTTTGAAGAATATACCAAGAAATATCGTAATAAGTTTATTGCACATTGAAAATATCAAGCCACTGCAGGGCGCTGAGAACTTCGCCGCGCGGTAAGTCTTTGGTGGAGTTCTGTTTGTCAGCTAACTTCGATCCCACAGATCCTTGACTCAGTCTCAGAGGACAAGCCAGCCAGCCTTTCGCAGACCGCCGAAACCATCGCCACAAAACTCGAGAGAGGGGGATCGCAGGTGTCATTCCTACGACAGTTCAGTACTCAGTACTCAGTCGTGACTCACTTTCTTGTATGTGGGCCACTCATCGCAGCAAGATCCGCCGACGTCAGCGACGACAATGATCTGGAACAGGTATGACTGCCTGGTGTGAGATTCAGCACGAAAATGGCCCCGACTTCAATTCAAGAAGCTGGGAAATGTGAGTCAAGAATCAGTGTCTACCACGAAGAATCACTGTTGACTCGCCTTTGCTCGGGTTTTACAAAGGTCTCGTTATTCGTGATCGGAGGAAGTGAGGGGATATCCGGACAAGGTCACCCACTTTCCCTCCCGCCGCGGGGGGTGACAGTCCAGGCACCTCCAGTGACATTGCACCTCCGCAGGCGTCCATCGATCGCCTCTCAGCATGTAACCTCAGCACTCCAACAGAGCCTCGTATAGATTTCCTGGGTGACTCTCTCAACTACACCGGTACCTTAAGCTCGCCCTTCATGCACCAGCCTTGAGCTTGAAGCATGACCGATGACCAGCGAATGCCACGCCACGACATTTAGTGGATTTGGATGGAAGTATCGTGTGCGGTATCATTTCCGTACCCTGTGTTCGCGTCGCGCCCTCCCCCCCGGGGATCCCCAATATAATAATTGTATTCATACTACCGTCGACGATGAGAGCGAGTGCTTTTTGTATCAGAAATGGGAGAGTGATTGCTTGAGGTGAGAGACCACGCGCATTTACTGGGTTCGGCTCAGGTTGAAATTATAGGTTTGGTTTAGAACACTAGAACTCAGGTTAAACCTGGTAGACCTCTTCTTGGGTCTAACTTTGTCCCCGCGTGGGTATGGTCTGGCTCCACGAGAAACAGTTCCGTCATGGATCTGTTTGCCAGTTGTGTTCGGTATTGATGTTATAACATCCATGTCATAACATCATCTCTGCGACAGGATCCAGTCAATTAAATGACAGTTGGGGTCGAACGGGTGTGTAGTGTCATTTGTTAACAAAAATATAGTTTGTACTACACTACGATGACAGGCCAGCTTGGCGTTGCCTTCAACAGGAAGATCCCCTGTCTTTGGTTTTCACGCTTAGGCTCCTCGAACTTCGAACATCGGCGCTTAACTCTCAGCTGAGAAGCAATCAACAATGCCCATGAGGTCTGCCCAAGACTAGTCCCTTCATCCACTCTCAATCCTTGAGAATTTAGTTTTCTAGCAAGGCAGAGTACCCGGCCTAGCAAGCTACTCAGCCTGGTGAACCCTTGACCTTGCTCTTCATGGCTCCAGATCGATGGGTGGTTATTGACGACGCTGATCCAGGTCTTGACTATAGCGCGCCCTGGTTCTCGGATAGCACAGGAAGCTGGGACGATGTTGGAGACTCTGGTCCTCCCTACCTTGGAACCTTACATGGGATTAGAACCGATGCATCCGTCTCCTTCCAATTCAACGGTACTTTCGATTCTTTGTCTAACTCGGTGGCAAAAAATAACTAAATATTCATGCAGGAACGGCTATCGAGGTCCAGGGGACGAACGACGTGCCGAGCTTCGACGCGAGACCTACTTTTGAATGCTTCATCGACGGTGCCAGTATAGGCCGAGAGGGCCTTTATGTGATTGTTGAGAATAACTGGAAGCTCTGCGGAAAGTCAGGCCTTCCAGATGGGAGTCATATCCTTCAAATTCAAATCAAGGTGCAATCTTCCTCTCAGACATTCTGGCTGGATCAGATACGATACATTCCTTCTCCGACATTGCCACTTGATAAGAAGACCATTCTTATCCAAAATGCCGATCCAGCTATACAATATGACTCGCAATGGAGAAGCCGGACCTGGTATGACAATATGACCAATACACAAGGCTCAGTCGCACAAGTTACATTTATTGGTGAGTGCAGAGATGACTTTGAGCCATGGTCGCTTGCTCATTGTTCGAAACAGGGACCTCTATATCGTGGTATGCTATTACTCCTACAGAGTTTGCGCACAATGGATCACAGGGCTCCTGGGCTATGGACGGCGGAGAGGAGCATATGTTTCTTCTAAAGGGTCTGCCCGCAGACGCGACACTCCCAATCTACAACCAAGAATATTTCACAACTCCCGAATTTCCCATTGGTCCTCACAACCTTTTAGTCACCTTTCATGGATCCAACCAGACTACGCCTCTCTGCCTTGACTATCTATATGTCAAGAACGGCTCCTTCCCTATCCCTTCCTCGAGCCCAACTCCCGATGAGCCCGTTAAAGAAGTGTCGGGAGGAACACTTATTGGTGCTATCGCAGGTAGTGTCATTGGAGGATTGGCACTCTTGCTCTGCGTCGCGGGAGCCCTTCTATTCATTAAGCGCCGACAACCGAAGGACAAGATCCTTGTTGACGAGAACCCACAATACACTGCTCCGACCCAGTTCCCCCTTTACCAAAATCCTCCTGGTGCCGTTCCTGATACATCTACTGGCTACATGTATCAGGCAGTTCCTCATCTCAGTCCTCCACCAGTATCCATGGCAACTCCATCGTCATATCCCGCCCATATGGGATCGAACCGACCGAGAAAGTTGCTCCAAGAGGGGAAAAGGGCCAGATATACCCTTTATCACACTTCCAATCCATCTGATTCCCAGACGATGACGAGTAGCGACTTGTCTCCCAGGAGCCAACTTCCTCCTGTTCACGTTGACAGCAGTAGGATTCATGAACCAATAGGTGGTGAGGATATATCAGCGGGTCAGCCGGAGGTTGAGGATGCTCCTCCTCAGTATTCCAAAGAATGAAAGAGTTGGATGCCCTTTTTACATATTCATTGCATTAATACTTGAATGGGCCCTATCGTGACGTGACTCTGGATCTGAGCCTTGATACATTGTGCTCCTGGATGATATGTAGGATGATACTTCGGAGGCCACAGAAGCTGACCTTAATTATAAATCCAATTACACGATGTCCTGGGTTGTGGTCCAAAGTACACTTTGCGCATGTAATCCGCGCTTGTTTGGCTCGGCATGTAGCCCTGAGGACGAAAAAAAACAGGCGACCGTTGCTCTAGATCATTGGAAGGCGTATAATGGCAAACGACCTCATGGCGAGGATACTGCAGACGAGCATCATGACTATGTACAAACAAAGTAAAACGGCACTACTACATCTCCGGCGTTAGAGGCAATGAGGGAGGAGACGCCGATCGAGGGTTCTTGACTTTGTAGACGCGAACCGAGTCTGGCGGACTCTGTTACTATGACATACTTCCCGGAATACCGGAAAGAGAATAACACTTGCTAAGCGACTATTAGAGTCGCTTAGCAGCTGTTGGAATTATGGAGGTCAAAATGGCAGTCAGGTGATGGACGTGGATGAGCCGGAATCATATACCGCGATGCCATCAGTGCATCACACCTCTTATAAACCCATCAGCTTCGGCAATTGAAAAGCCATTTAACGCGCATCGACTAGTACGAAGCTTATGAAGTCCCGAATCCATGCTCGCTGTTAATATTCGACTTGACCTCAACGCTAACCTCGGTCTTGCCTGCCTACGCCTTGGGCAGTGTAAGCACACGCCATGGACTTCGTTGATGAAAATTCTCAAGGCTGCCAACCTGTATGACCTCGTTCTTTGCTTGCGTGATACATTGCTGACAACCACTGTTTTCCGCTTGGCTTCGTGCATGTAGATTCATGATTGGGTGACAAATGTCATTTCTGCGATAGTGATAGTCGGGATGTCGACTGCATATGCTCCCCAGGTGCGCTGTGATGGCTTTTTTTCTCGTGGTGAGCGTCATGGGCTGATACGATGGGTGGCAGCATTACAGGATCATCAAGAAGCAGTCGAGTGAGGGGTTTAGCCCTCTGTTCTTGCTCTTGGGAAGTACCAGCGCTGCTGCAGGGTTTTGGAATATGTGGGTTACCATACATTCTCTGTCGCGCCGGAGCGAGGTGAAGCTGAGAGGTTTCAATAGGATTACGATGCAGTGGGGTGTAGCGAGGTGTTGTGGTTCCGTAAGCTGGGGTTCTTGTGTCGAGATGACGGCAGGCATATTTCAGGTATTCTGGCAGTGGTTCTGTTTTACGCTCATGTGAGTGCCTTCCGAAAATCGTCAACGGGAAGCAAGCTCATTTTAGGTAGATTTGTACTGTATATTCGATATTATCCTGAACGATTGAAGTATCTCGACGTTTACGGGTATGACTCGTCGCAGCCTCTCAAGACGTCCGACTGGCAATTCGCGCAGTTCTGCGCCTGGGTCACTTTTGGTCATTTGTGCGCCCACTCTTCTCCCGGTCTTTCCAGGATGCTAACATCTTCGTACCAGTGTGTTCAGCGGTTTAGCAACACTATACTGTAGAGATCGGACGTCGCGTGACGTCATATCACCGCCATCACGCGCCCCCTCTCTCTACTAATTAAGTCCCCTCCCCCTTCGACAGCCTTATCATCTACTAACCAACATCCCACTACCCTGGTAACACACCGATCGTCAAACATAGCCGGAAACTATACCAAGACGACCCTGCACATTCAACACTCAACAGCCGCCGCTTATCACCACTATCCCCCTCAACTTTCCCCTTTCCTCTCTCAATTCCACATGCCCCTTTCCTCTCTCCATTCCACACTTTCCCTTTTAATACTCGCTACGCATATTTCGCACTCGGCACCAACGCCTCAACGCAACCAAGTTAGGACTTGTCATCCAACTGACAAAAGTCCGAACATTTAATGTTTGTTTTATATTCCCTCTTCCATTCCTCCTCTCTTTCCCCTTCTAAAAATCTAATAAAATCGTCATTCATGCTCCGGCTCAACCTCTATCGTTTCGTCTCATCGCCTAACGTAATAGTGTAGGTCTAAACGGCCACATGGATCTCTCTCTCCACCTACTTTTCCACCACTAATATTCCTCAGAATTACCTTTCCCTTACAAATTCTCAACAAAACGTCTCGTAATCTGCTCTTTCCTGCTCTCTATAGTCAGCTACAGCATTGTAGATACTCATAGAACCGTAGCTTTAAATACCACGATGTATTTCCCTTTTCTTCAGTGAAATCTACCCCATCTCTCCGACTCAGTTTAGCTCTAAGTTTGAGCTTCTTAAGCATTGTTCTCACTCAAACCGGCTGCCCTCATCATCGTTTCACTCCTCAGCAACGTCTCACGTCGTCGCACGAGCGCTGAGTTATTATATCAATTAAAAATCTCATTAAACACATTTATTAATCAAACTATCTATTTGGGTCAGAACCAACGACAGACGGACGCTGTCGTGCTCGCAACTTAAACCGCACTCACCTAGTCCACCTTCCCTTCAATACCTAATGAATACCGTAGTGCTTACACCAGGCCCTACCACGCCTCTTCCAGACCACGTACAACTTTGGGCTACCTTCCTTGGTGTCTCATCAGCTATGCTCGCAGCGATCCAGTACGCGCCGCAGCTGATACATACATACCGACTCAAGCTCGTGGGCGCGTTGAGCATCCCAATGATGTGTATCAATGCACCCGGGTCGGTCTTCATGATTACCAGTATCGCATTGCGGTGAGTAAACATTGGATGTTCAGGGCGCTGGTTTCGATACTCAATGAGCGTTGTACAGGCCTGGAACAAATTGGACGAGCTGGTTCACCTTTTTGGTAGCGGGGATCTTGCAGACAACATTATTGCTCATATGCATAGCTTGGAAGTTGCGACAACGTAGATTAGGGATAGATGATTTCGGCGACCCGTTGATCCCAGGTGGAATAGACGCCGTTGATGGCGAGCATAGTCCCCTAATCAGCAAATAGATTACTTTTATTGCCTTTTGACATCTCACAACGCCGTAGTCGCGGGTTTATAATGACACTGCTCTACCGTGATAACAAACTACGGGCATGCCAGGCAAGCGGATCTTAAATTCCCTCATTCCTCTGGTCTGAAGATGCCCTCTCAAGAGATATGCAAACAGCCGAATAGCATCAAATCCTGTACATGATACAATAAAAGACCCTGGAAAGAAAAGCCAATACGTTCAAAGGCGGACTATTCCCATAGGCATGTGCAATATTATTCTAATTCCTATGCAGCTAATTTGGAGGAACTCTTTGGAGGTAGTGTTAGGGTTTTGGAAGGCGACCCGCTACCGTTTACGGGTTGTTTGCCTATAATATCTCTCGGTGTGACTTCCTTGGTGGGCCAACTCCACCTTACCGGGCTTGGTTCGAATGAGCACGACGGCGTTTTCCCATGCAGTAGAATGGAAAGCTGATCGGGGTGGTGTTTCCTGATCGGTGTGTAATTAAGAACCTGCCCTCCCGGCGTCGACACCTGAAGAAAAGGAGGGTTACTCCAAGGCAGAGAAATAGCGCTAATACTCCGAAGACGACACACAAAATACTACCAAACAGTGATGTGCGAGGGACAGCTTTGATGACTGCTGCAGTCATCCGGCTGGCATCTGCTGCTGGGCTGCCAGCTTTCCCACCACCGCCCAGGGTCTAAGGCGGCTAATAGGGCGACGGATGATGTGAGACCAGCCATGTATCAATGGCTCTAGGACGCATGAGAAACACGCCTAGAGATCCACTGCCCTCAATAAACTCAGCTCGTAATACCCTAAGCCTTTCCAGACGCTTTAAAAACTGTATTAATCTTACAAATTCCATGTATCTTCACAAGAAATATATTTACCTCGATTTTTGGGAAGTCCTGAGCAACGCGTATGGCAGCGAGCCAGGTATTCAGAATTATTCGATTATTCGCCGTGAAATATCAGTATGGCGAGTCCGTATATGGCTGGTTTGTCGCTATTACAGTCGAAGAGCCCGGAAATGCATCGATTGGCAGATATGGATGCGGAGGAGGAAATTGATGAGGATAAGGGGAAATTTGAAGAACTCAACAACTCAGTGAATTTATCTTGTCTTCTCGAGTGTCTTACCCAACACCCGACCCGTGTTCAGCAGTGAACAAACCTGAAATGCTCAGAAGTTCCATCGACTACTTCCCGTCAGAATCATCATTTTGGTTATACTAATATCTAGTCTTATATCATGTCGTGATGCCATCAGCTGTGGCTAGCAGCCGATGGCAGCCGGCACATCACTGCTACCAAACACCTACCACAAGTTGGCCCCCCTGGTGTGAGATTCAGCGCGAACATGCCTCCGATATCAATTCAAGAAGCAGGGAAATGTGAGTCAAGAAACAATGTCTACCACAAACAAATACTGTTGACTTATCTTTGCTTGTGTTTTACAAGGGTCTCACTATTCGTGATAGGAAGAAGTGAGGGGATACCCGTAAAAGGTCGCCCGTTCCCCCTCCAGCTGTATGGGGTGGCAGTCCAGGCGCCTCCAGTGATATTGCACCTCCGCGGCCGTCGGCTGATGGCCTCTCAGCATGTAACCTCATGACTCCAACAGAGCCTCGCATGTATTTTGTCAGTGACTCTCTCAACTACGTCAGTACCCCAAGCTCGTCCTTCATGCACCAACCTTGAACTTGAAGCTTGACCGATGACCAGCGGATGCCACGCCACAACATTTAGTGGACCTGGATTGAAGTACCACGTTCGGTATCATTTTCGTACCCTGTTTTCGTGTCGCCCCCTCCAGCGTCTATCCACAATATGATAATTATAATCATACTCCCATTGACAATGAGAGTGAATGCTTTTTGTATAGGAAATGGAAGAGGGATTGCTTGAGGTGGGAGACCACATGCATTTACTGGGTTCGGGTCAGGTTGAAACTATGTATAGGTTTGGCTTAGAACACCGTAACTCAGGTTAAACCTGGTAGGCCCTTCTTGGGACTAACCTTGTTCCCACCTGGGCACGGTCTGGTTCCACGAGAAACAGTTTTATCATGGATTCATTTGCCAGCTGTGTTCGGTGTTGATATTATAACTTCCATGTCATAACATCAGCTCTACGACAGGATCCGGTCAATTAAATGGCAGTTGGGGTCGACCGGGTGTGTAGTGCCATTTGTCAACAAGAATATAGTTTGCACTACACCATGATGACAGGTCAGTTTGGCGTTCTCCTGATCAGGAAGCTGCTCTATCTTTGGTCTTCATGCTCAGGTTCTTTGAGCGTTGAAACCCCGCAGTAGCGCTCAGCACTCAGGTGGGAAGCAATCAACAATGCTCATAAATTTTGCCCCAGCACTGTACCTTCACCCACCCTCGATCCTTGAGAGTTTCCGTTTTCTAGCAAGGCAGACTACTCTACCTAGAAAACTACTCAGCCTAGTGAACCCCCAACCTCCCTCTCCATGGCTCCAGATCGATGGGTGGTCATTGATGACACTGACCCGGATCTTGACTATAATGGTACCTGGTTTCCAGCCACCACTGGACGTCAGGACAATGTTGGAAATTTCGGTCCTCCCTACCTCGACACCTTGCGTGGCATTACAACCGATGGATCCGTCTCTTTCCAATTCAATGGTATGTTCGATATTCGTATGACTCAACGGCCAAAAAAACCTGAATATTCATGCAGGAACGGCTATTGAGGTCCGGGGAACGAACGACGTGGTGAACTTCGACACGAACCCCGATCCTACTTTGGAATGCTTCGTCGACGGCACTAGTTTAGGCCGTGAGACTTCTTCTGAGTTTGCTGAGAATAACCCAAGGCTCTGCGGAACGTCGGGCCTTCTGGATGGGAATCATACCCTTCAAATTCAAGTCAAGACGCAATCTCCCTCTAGGGCCTTCTGGTTGGACCAGATACGATACATCCCTTCCCCGACATTGCCACTTGATAATACAACCATTCTTATCGAAAATGACGACCCCGCTATACAATTTGACGCACAATGGAGAAGCCTGGGCGGGACTGCAAACCTGACCAATGAACAGGGCTCAGTTGCACAGGTTACATTCGTTGGTGAGTGTCGAGATGATTTGGGGCCACGGTCACTCGCTCATTTTTCCAAACAGGAACCTCTATCTCATGGTATGCCTTTATTCCAACGGAATTTCCGCACAATACATCACAAGGTTCCTGGTCTATGGATGGTGGAGAGGAGAATATATTTCTTCTGAAGGGCCTGCCCCCGGACAGTACAACAATCTTCAACCAGAAATATTTCACGACTCCCGAATTTCCCGTCGGCCCCCACAATCTTACGGTCATCTTCCATGGATCCAACCAAACCGTGCCTCTCTGTCTTGACTATCTATATGTCAAGAACGGCTCATTCCCTGCCAAATCTTCGACTTCTGGTAGTCCCAATATTGGTACTTCTCTTTCTGCTCTTGGAAGAAAAGGTATAATCATAGCTTGTACCATAGTATCGGCAGTCTTCTGCTTCCTCGGGATAACCTGTCTAATCTTTAGGCGCCGAAAAGCGAAGAATAAGCGCTCTATTAACGAGGGCCTGCATCATACTGCTCCTACCCAGTTGCCCCTTTACCAGAATTCTCATGGCGCCGCTCCTGTGACATCCACTGGCTACGTGTCTCAGGCGGTTCCTCAACCCAGTCCCCCACCAGTACTCACTATCACTCCATCATCATATCCCGCCCACGCGGGGCCGGACCTACCGAGCACATCGCTCCCACAGGGGCAAAGGGGTAGACGCACCCTCCACGACACATCCAATTCATCTCACCCCCAGCGAACGACAAGTAAGCGGCTCGTCTCCCTGGGGCCAACCTCCCCCCGTCCACGCTGACAGCTGTAGGACTCGTGAATCGATAGATCGTGAGCGTCTATCAGTGGGCCAGCCACAGGTTGAGGATGCTCCTTCCCTGTACTTATATCTAGGAATGAAAGGATTGAATGTTCTTTTTACATTTTATGGCGTGTTAATACTTGAATGGACCCTATAGTAATGTGACTATATGGTTCTGAGCCTTGATGCATTGTGCTCTTAGAATAAATGTTGAATGTAAGTCTATAGGATGCTTTGGAGGCTATAGTTTTTCTCGCCTTGATTAAAATTCAAATACATGGTGTTCCGCGTTGTACCCATTCTTCACGCCGATTTGGCTGAGCACGCAGCTCGGCGGACTAATAAACACGGTCCGGATAACAGGGTCCTGTTGCTCTAGATCATCAGAGGGTGCATAATAATCAACGACCTCATGGCGAGGATCGAGGATACTGCAGATAAGTGTCATGACTACAAACAAAGTAAAACGGTACTAAATCTCCAGCGTTACAAGTACTAAGAATCTCTCTGGTACCGCTCTACAAGGGTGGTTGAGCGATGCGGATCCTGGGACTATTGATAAGACTCTCAGAGATGTTGTCGATATTTTACAAGGCCTTTGTCCGAACGGTTGCTAGAGGCATATGTCGGGTAATCAACGTGGATGAACCAGAATCATATCTCGCCGAGACATCAATGCACCACACTTCTTATGAACCCATCAGCTTCGGCAAAAGCCTTTCAATTGAAAACCCGTTTAACGCGCATCGACTAGCACGAAGCTTATGCAGTCCCCGAATCCATGCTCGCTGTCAACATTCGACTTGACCTAAACATTAACCTCGATCTTGCCTGCCTACGTCCTCGGCAGCGTAAGCACACTGTATCATGGACTCCGTTGGTGCAAATTCCCAAGCCCGCCAACCTGCATATCCTCGTTCTTCGCTTGCTTAGTAGTTTATCGCTGCCAACCACAGCCACTGCTTTCCGCTTGGCTTGCATGTAGATTCATGACCGGGTGACAATTGTCGTTTCTGCGATAGTGATAGTCGGGATTTCGACTGTATATGCTCCCCAGGTGCGTTGTGATGACCTTTTTCTTGTTGTGAGCACCATGGGCTGATACGATGGGCGGCAGCATTGTAGGGTCATTAAGGAGCAGTCAAGTGAGGGATTTAGCCCTCTGTTCTTGCTCTTGGGAAGTACCAGCGCTGCTGCGGGGTTTGGAATATGTGCGTTACCATACATTCTCTGTCGTGCCGGAGCCAGATGAAGCTGAGAGGTTTTGATAGGATTGCGATGCAGTGGGGTGTAGCGAGGTGTTGTGGTTCCGTAAGCTGGGGCTCTTGTGTCGAGATGACGGCGGGAATATTCAGGTGTTCTGGAAGTGGTTCTGTTTTACGCTCATGTGAGTACCTTCCCGGAAATCGCGACGGAAGGGAAGCTAATTTTAGGCAGATTTGTACTGTGTATCCGATATTATCCTGAATGATTAAAGTATCTCGAAGTTTGTGGATATGAGTCGACGCAGCCCCTCAAGACGTCCGAATGGCAACTCGCACACTTCTGTGCCTGGGTCACTTTTGGTCATTTGTACGCCCTCTCTTCTCCTGGTCTTTTCACGATGCTTAACGGCTTCGTATCAGCGTGTTCAGCGGGTTAACGATACTATACCTAACGAATACCGTAGTTCTTACACCTGGCCCTACCACGCCTTTTCAAGACCACGTACAACTTTGGGCTACTTTCCTTGGCATCTCGTCAGCTATGCTTGCAGCGATCCTGTACGCGCTGCAGCTGATACATACGTATCGACTTGAACTCGTGGGCGCGCTGAGTATTCCGATGATGTGAATCAACGCACCTGGGTCTGTATTCATGATTACCAGTATCGCATTGCGGTAAGTAAACATCGGATATTTAGGGCGCAGGTTTCGGTACTCAACGGGCGTTGCACAGGCCTGGAACGAACTGGACGAGCTGGTTCACGTTTCTGGTAGCGGGTATCTTGCAGGCAACATTGTTGCTCATATGCATAGCTTGGAAGTTGCGACAACGTGGAGTCGGGATAGATAATTTTGGCGACCCGCTGGTCATTATGCCAGCTGGAATAGAGGCCGTCAATGGCGAACGCAGTCCCTTAATCAGCAAACAGATTACCTGTCTTGCTCTTTGACATCTCACAACGCCGTAGTCGCGGATTTATAGCGATACCCGACTTTGATGATAAACTACGAGCATTCCTTGCGGAGGATGTACAGATGGACGAAGAGCAGAACGAAAAACTGCATCAAATTCTGTCCATGAAATAATGAAAGTCCTTGACATGAAAAGCTACACCCGTAGAGTATCTACATAGGCATGTGCAATATTATCCTAAGTTCTATACAGGTAGTTTGGAGGAACTCTTTGGAGGTAGTGCTAAGATTTTGGAAGGCGACCCACTATGTAGCGTTTACTAGTCGCTTTCCTACGATATCTCTCGATGTGACCTCCTTGGTCAACTCCATCCCAGGTTTGGTCTGAACGCCATACCTCGGTGTGTCGGGGTAAGCACGATGGCGTTCTCCTCTGTAGTAGAGTGGGAAGCTGATCGGTGTGTAATTAAGAGCCTCCCCTCCCGGCGTCTACGCCTGAAGAAAAAGAGGGCTGTTCCAACGCAGAGAAATAATACTAATACTCCGAAGACAACACCCAAGATAGCACCAATAGGAATTACTCTCCCCAACGGCTCCGCATTGTCAGAACTTGTGGGCTGGGCTGGACTCCAGGTACTAGGAGTTGGGGCTGCAGAAGGAGTGGTAGCGAATGTACCGTTCTTGACATATAAATAGTCAAGACTCAGAGGTGTAGTTTCCTCGGATCCTTGGAAGGTAACTAGGAGAGTATGAGAATCGACGGGGAGCTCACGCGTCGTGAAATGGTGCTGCTATAAGTTGTGGGGACCATAGCCGGACTAGGATCTGGGGGTAGACCCTCTAAAAGAAACATATTGTCCTCTCCACCATCAATAGACCAAGAGCCCCGTGTTTCATTGCAGGGAAAATCTATTGAGAAAAAGCCATACCACGAAATAGAAGTTCCTTTCAAGGAAAATTATAAGTGAGCGATTTTGCAGCACAAAAGTTCCAAATCTCACCCACAAATGCAACCCGAGCAACGGAGCCTTGTTTGATGGTCACGTTCAGCCGATCTTCCACACCTGTCCATTGGGAGTCAAATTGGACACCTGGATCCGTATTTTCAATAAGAACTGTTTTATTGTCAAGTCTCAATGCTTGAGACGGGATATATCGGATTTGGTCCAGCCAGAATGTTTGATTAGGGAATTGAACCTTGACTTGGATTTGAAGGGTGTGATTCCTGTCTGTAAGACCATGCTGCCCGCAGAATTTCCAATTGGATTCTGGCCACTCGAAAAAAGTTTTCCTGCCTATGCTAATGCCGTCGACAAAGCGTTCCCAACTCGGGTCGGGCTTTTGGCTGATATTCACTACGTTATTTGTGCCGTAGACCTCAATAGCCGTGCCTTTAAAAACCTTTTAGGATTTCATTCTTGTCAAATCAGACCTAAGGTAATAGGATACATCATAGAAACCGAAGGAAGCAGATCCATTCGCCATAATACCGCGTAAAGTATCCAGATACGGAGGGCCAAAGTTTCCGACCCCATTCTGGCTTCCACTGCTATCTGAGAGCCAAGGCCCGCTGTAGTGGATGTTGTCATTGTCGGTATCGTCAATAATCACCCATCGATCTGGGGCCGTGAAGAATAAAGTCGGGGGCTTTCAATACTAATAGGTAAGTCAGGAGTTTCCCTAAAGGACAGGGGGTGGATCTAAGCGAGGAAGGGTTGAGACTGAGTCGGTGGGTTGGAAGTCAAGGGTAGATATGGAGGCTGTTGGCTACTTTCCTACCATCATGCTTTAGAGATGGTTCAGTCTAGTAACGCACAGATGACCTTGATCATGATTCCGTTGAAGTGCTGGGTCACAATTTTGATTTATTTATGATGGTCTCACGAGTCGTGATTTCTCTAAATTTGGTTCCGGTGCTCAGGATAGGATTACTCGCTCCTTACCTATTACCACAAAGAAGACTTTACGCTGGACGTCAGGTAAATGAGATTTCGACTCATCTTTTTAACTTCATAATCATCTCAATCCCATAGTAGGACTCGTGAGAGAAGAACTTGATATTTTGGCAAAGTCCTTTGAATGGAGTCGAGACGGCCAACCCCCCTGAAAGCTCAGCGCTCAACTCACATGTGGGTTTTCTCCATCATTGAGAAGCCACCGCCCTTTACCTATCCCGATTTCCTCTGATAAAACACAAGTATGATCGCATAAAACTTCTGGTATTGATCAGGAATGAATATCGGTTTATCATAGGACTGGTTTGACAGACTTAGTAACTAGATCCTGACAAGTCAGAGTACAGCAACTGTTCCAAGGGATACCATTTATACTGAGCTGTGCGAAAGACCTTTGTGGGCTCCAGTCACGACTCGAGTCTTTTCGAAACGACATCTTTAAGTTGAGTCTTGGGAATGGCAGCGGCGTACGCTTTCCTCTCCAGCCTTGTCTGGGTGGCCTGCTCGTAGGCATACCCGAAGCCAATGAGGTCGAATTCGGAAAAGGCAGTTCCAAGGAATGATATCCCGAATGGAACTCCAGGCGCAGGGTACACTAGAGATGTTCCTGGATGGCCAATCGTTACATTCTTGGGGTAGAACCCGAGAGGTACTGGGAAAGTGAACACGTCTATGATCTAGGCTTATCTTTTTGGATAGACGTGAGCGTACCGGTGACGATTGGGTATCCGGCAATAGCTGGGGTTCAAATTAAAGCGATAAGTCAACTCGTGAGATATATCGCACTTGCCAGCTGGAGTAGCGGCCAAGCCTCTTGCAGGAAGGACTAATGCATCGAGCTTGTGATGTTGGAGTGCAGCATCTATTCCCCGCGTGGATCCGAGATCGCGATCAGCAGCGAGGGCCGCGAAATAGGCAGCATCAAAGCCTTGAGTGGCATCGGACTCGATCAACCTAAGAAAAAACGGCATTAGTACCCGAAGCGATGGTTGGTGAGAACGGTAAACTGAGCTGTGACTGGTCCTCGAATAGAGGCGGCTTCTCTATGTCTGGATGATCGTCATTGAACTTGATCACGTCGGCGAGACGGTGAACGCCAGACGGATTTTTGAGCAAAGATTTAAACCAGTCATTCAGTTGAACCTGGAGAGCGTATGGTCATAAGTCTAGACGAAGGAGCTCTCGAGATTCACCTTGAACTCAGTGCTGAGAACAATTGTCTCATTGTGGGAAGAGACAATTTCTAGTCCTGAGGGCATATCAGAAGGATCAACAACTGTGGCACCCAAACTTCGGATGACTCTAAGAGCCTTCTCAAATTCCACGTTGATCGATGGATCATTTCCAGTAATGCTGTCGTTCAGGAAGACTTTGCGAGGAACGCCGATTCGTTTGCCCCTCAGCGCGTTCTTGTTCAATGCTTTCGTATAATCGGGAACACGATCGGGTTGAGCGAGGGTGAAATTATCATTTGGGTCTTTCCCAGCAATCGCGGAAAGGATGATAGCAGCGTCTGTCATAGACCTCGTCATCGGACCCACAGTATCTTGATGTGCCGATAGAGGAATAACTATAAGAGATATATGGGTTAGTCAATTGACACGGGATAACAATAATTAGCAAACTGACCTCCAGCACGAGACGTTAAGCCAACAGTTGGCTTTATCCCAACAATATTATTGTTGCTTGAAGGACATGTGATGCTCCCATCTGTCTCTGTGCCTAATGTTACTGCTGCGAGCCCAATAGACGCTGCGACACCGGAACCAGAGGATGAGCCACAGGGATTGGCGTTCTTGAAGTATGCATTGGTACACTGGCCTCCGCGACCCGACCAGCCAGAGCGCAACTTTCCGCGGAACTGCGCCCACTCAGACATATTAGCCTTCCCTTTCAAATAGACATTCAGCATTGCGATACAATTGATTACTCGGTTAAAACAAACCCAGTATTATGGCGCCGGCTGCTCGAAGCCTCTTCACAACACCGGCATCATCAAGAACAAGAGAACCCAGTAGGCTAAACGAGCCAGCTGTTGTATTCATTCCTGGTACCGAGCTCAGCGAAATATGACTTCTTCGAGTTCTCCTCACCCTCTGAAGGTACAGTAGCAATGTTATCCTGCACAGTTTTCAATCAATCAACTTGGCGTTGGGTTATCCGAGCAACGCACTTTGAGTAGCACAGGAATCCCGTGCAAAGGTCCCCGTTTCCTTTTAACCTTCCGTTCATGGTCAAGAGCGGCGGCCTGCGAGAGTGCAGTGGGGTTGAGTTCAAGGACGGCACGCAAGATCGGTCCTTTAAGGTTGACTTCGTCTATCCTCGCGAAGTAAGCCTGTCCAATACATTCTGTGAGCTGACTGACTATCGTTGACAGTCAACACAGCATGCTCACCCTAACAAGATCTACACTTGTGAAACGTCCAGTATCCAGTCCCTTCTGCAGGTCTTTAACAGAGGCTTCGTACAGGTCGGGGAATCGTGCATTGACATTAGGGCGAGTATCCAAGCGACGTGCCCAGCTAGAAACGAGATACAGCAGCAATAGGATAGCAATGAGATAGCGAAGGCGTAATGACGCTTTTGGTTGCTCAGGACTGGCGAAAAGGATCGGTTGCTCAGCTTGAAGGCTTGTCGGTTTGTGCATGGCTTCAGGGGTACTCTGAGGCAACAAATGAGCATTTCAGAGACTAGATCTAGAGAAGATGGAGACATTCTCACAATGGCTCCTGTTGGATACCAATACAAGTAATCAGCAAGGGACATCATGATATGTAAGAGATAAGGCTGACTCTGGTGGAAAAGCGCCGGCGGACCTTGCAGGGAGCCTGAGCGATAAGGTCTTTATTTAGTTTGCGACCTCGCCTTATCAGCAATTGGACGGCGTTCGCCGTTAAATGAAAGATCGAAGTATTTCTCTGTGGGCGGGGGTTTGATCATTGCCTAATGGGGCGCTGTTCATGTCTTTGAGAGTCGAAAAGCTCGAGGAACGCTGGAGGAGCACAGTCAAGCGTGAGTATCCAACAGTCTAATAGGGTTTCATTGATTACATTACTGAAAGGTGCGGCTAGCCGGACAGTGTGGTTAGACCCCGCCTTCTTTTGCTCCGAAGTCTGACGTTCATCATCATAGTAAGTGCAGCACCTGGCTCGTTCCTCGCCAGGTGCGATTTCTCGCGCCCCGACGTGACTGTCACGGGGAATAAAATACCACGTAGATCATTCACATAGACCCTACCTATATACCCTCGCTCCCCTCCAAGTCGTTGCGCTTGGGCAGACCTCCTAATCCTATCACTTTTTATTTTTCCCACCCACCACTCCCTGATTATATATATGTTTTTTGTGAACAAAGTTCTAGATACTGGAGCCCAAGTCTTCGGAAACACGTAGTGGACCAGAAGCCGGACTGGTGGCGACCCGTCCGCGTTCTCCTTCTGCCTTCACACCCCGGTGTTTGGAGACACAGTCTCCAAATCCACCACTCCCAAAGGATTCTTGCGTGTTTCTGATATTCTCCATAACTGAACTATCCTACCGTCACCTTGCTAGCGCGAGATCATCAATAACCACCAGTTACCAGTATGGGTGGGGAGTGCATCGGTCTCGTAGCAGTTTACAGTCCGTCTGGTACAGAGTGCTTCATGCATTCAGGTGCGCTGATGGATAACTGTGCGGACAAGCGAGGGAGGAATCAAAGCTCGGCCGAACTTGGTAGCTCCTGTCCGGGGAACCCGGCCAGCTACGCATAGGGTCTTGGTGACCACTCTCGGCAGTTGGGCGCTTGAGGGCTTGATGTATTGACGTCCCCCCGCTCTCTCCCTTCTAGCTCATGCAACTCAGATCCGACAGCAGGAGCCGTGGTGTCCACACCTCTAATGACGTAAAACTCTGATATGTTACTTGACCTGCACTCTCTCAATCTTGAAGCTTGAAGCCAGGAGTAACTTACCAGTGACACGTCTTGAGAATCTCAAAGGGGACGATTAGCTCCACGATTACTTGGACATTACCGGCTCAACTATTCCGGGTGGGTGTCAGGGGGACACTGTAGATCGGGTTTCAAGGGCCACAGCTTCGTAGAGAAAGAATCCCGTGCCTCATTTTCGCACGCGAGTGGTGCCCTCGGCTGAGGCTCGTACAGGGAGTCAGATATACACGTAACCCAGTGGTCCCTCGCGGACGAGGTTCATGGATCAGTTACGAGCCCAAGGAAGGGTGGCTCAGCGTGTTTAGAGATACAGAGCTATATATATGGCAACAGGACACTACTAGCAGCTGGTGTCATTATCAACAAGAATTCGGGTATAAATAGGTGTTATGTTTTTATAACCCCGCGTTGCCTTGATCAAGAAAGCTGTGTTCGGTTTCCACGCTTAGGCCCCTCGAGCTTCGCATCAGTGCATCAGGCCATCAGCGCTGAGCCAAGAAGCAATCGACAATGTTCGCCCAGGCTTCTTTCTTCACCCATTCTCAATCCTTGAAATCTCTTGAATTTAGACTTGCTAGTAAGGCAAGCTCCTTAGCCTAGCGAACCCTTGACCCCCTTCTTCATGGCTCCAGATCGATGGGTGGTCATTGACGACGCTGACCCAGGTCTTGACTATAGTGGGACTTGGTTCTCGGACACCACTGGAAGTCAGGACAATGTTGGAAACTTTGGTCCTCCCTACCTTGATACCTTACATGGGATTAGAGCCGATGGATCCGTCTCCCTCCAATTCAATGGTATGTTCGATTCTTCATCTGACTCAACGACAAAAAGACCTGAATATCCATGCAGGAACGGCTGTTCAGGTCTGGGGGACGAACGACGTGGTGAACTTCGACACAAACCCCGATCCTACTTTGCAATGCTTCATCGACGGAACCAGTATAGGCCGAGACACCCCTTTTCAGTTTGGTGAAAATAACTGGAAGCTCTGCGGAACGTCGGGCCTTCCAGATGGGAGTCATACCCTTCAAATTCAAGTCAAGGTGCAATCTTCTTCTCAGACCTTCTGGCTGGACCAGATACGATACATTCCTTCCCCGACATTGCCACTTGATAATAAAACCATTCTTATCGAAAATGACGACCCCGCTATACAATTTGACGCGCAATGGAGAAGCCTGGGCGGGACTGCAAATCTGACCAATGAACAGGGCTCAGTTGCACAGGTTACATTCGTTGGTGAGTGCCGGGATGATTTGTGGCCATGGTCACTCGCTCATTGTTCGAAACAGGAACCTCCATCTCATGGTATGCCTTTATTCCAACGGAATTTGCGCACAATGCATCACAAGGTTCCTGGTCTATGGATGGTGGAGAGGAGAATATGTTTCTTCTGAAGGGCCTACCTACAGACTCGAAAACCACCATCTATAATCAAAAATATTTCACTACTCCCGATTTCCCTGCCGGTCCTCACAGCCTTGCTGTTACCTTCCACGGATCTGGCCAAACAACCCCTCTTTGTCTTGATTATCTATATGTCAAGAACGGCTCCTTCCCTGCCACCCATTCTTCGACTCCCGACGCGGCCAATACCGGTACATCCAATTCTGATAATGGAGGAGCCTCAGGAGGAACACCTGTTGGTGCCATCGTCGGTGGTGTCATTGGAGGATT
This sequence comes from Leucocoprinus leucothites, assembly GCA_013368445.1. NCBI lineage: Eukaryota > Fungi > Basidiomycota > Agaricomycetes > Agaricales > Agaricaceae > Leucocoprinus > Leucocoprinus leucothites. The sequence continues at coordinate 57,100 of JAACJO010000057.1, forward strand.
GGCATTCTTGCTCTGCCTCGCGGCAGCCCTTCTATTCTTTAAGCGCAGGCGACAGAAGAATGAGCGCTATATTGACGTGGACCCGCAGTATACTGCTCCGACCCAGTTCTCCCTTTACCAAAATCCTCATGGCGCTGTCCCTGATACATCCACTAGCTACATGTCTCAAACAATTCCTCCACTCAGTCCTCCACCAGTATCTATGACAACTCCGTCGTCATATCCCGCCCATATGGGATCGAACCTACCGAGAAAGCTGCTCCAGGAGGCACAAAGGGGCGGATATACCCTTTATCACACATCCAACCCATCTCATTCCCAGACGGTGACGAGTAGCGATTCGTCTCCTTGGGTACAATCTTCCGCCCACACTGACAGCAGTAGGACTCACGAACCAATAGGTAGTGAGCGTCTATCAGTGGGTCAGCCACGGGTTGAGGATGTTCCTCCCCAGTATACCCAAGAATGAAAGAGTTGGATGCCCTTTTTACATATTTATCGCGCATTAATACTTGGACAAATGTTATTATAAGATAACTACATATGTCCTTGATGCATTGTGCTCTTGGAAGAAATACTGAAAGAAAATAATGAGCGATGAGGTCACGATGCGGTGGTCGCGAGGCGACTAGATTGACTCATTCGTTGCTTCAGCGGGCGGCGGGGCTGGTCAATCAAACAAAGATATCTCCACTCACTCAACTCTTCTCCCAACAGTAAAGGTTAAAGTCTCACTAAGTGCTCCACACCCAAAACACACTGGTTGTGTCACACACGGGAGATTATTAGTGAAGCCTTAGCAAGTGGCCACGAGAAAGAAAATGCAACGAACCCGAAGAGACCGAGGCTTTGGCGTGATGGTACTGCCATATACGGTTACCAACCCTACTTGACATGAGCTAATCGACTGATTGGCTCAGCCCACACTTGACACCAATCACCGCTATCACGTTTCCATCCTCTTACAAATAGCCACTTTCCGCAGATCAAATGAAACCAAGCCCCCTCCTAATCAAATGATGAAAAAAGGTATTTTGAGGTATTATCTCGGTTGAACTTCCAGTTGGAGACCAGCTTGACTCCATTTCAAAAACCTGCCTGGTGAATGCGTCCTCAATCCTTTGATCCTGACCCGAGCCAATTCGCTAACTATCAGGCTGAGCTCATCCACTCATTTCTGCCTTCATTCTTTATGGTCGCTGAGAATCGGTGGGTAGTTGTTGACGATACCGACCCAAGCATTGGCTATAGCGGGGCCTGGCTCCCTGATAACAACGGAAGTCGTGCCAATCCCGGAAACTACGGCCCTCCCTACCTGGGAACTTTACATGGTCTTTCGACTAGCGGATCTGCCTCCTTCCCATTCAATGGTATGTTAGCTATCCTGGGCCTAAATCGCGAGGAGCTAAAGCTTGCATTGTTTTGAAGGCACAAGTATTGAGGTCTGGGGAACGAACAGCGTCGTGAATTTTGACACAAACCCCGACCCTAGCTGGGAATGCTTCGTCGACGGCGTCAGCATAGGCAGAGAAGCATTTTTAGAGTGGCCAGAATCCAACTGGAAGTTCTGCGGGCAGTATAACTTTGCAGACGGGAATCATACTCTCCGTATTGATGTTACGGTGCAATCCCCTAATCACACGTTCTGGCTGGATCAGATACGATTCATCCCTTCCCCGACATTGCCACTTGACAATAAAACCATTCTTATCGAAAATACTGATCCTGCTGTGCAATTCGACGCAAAATGGGAAGCTATGGGTGCGACTGCGAATATAACCACCGTACTGGGCTCGGCTGCGTGGGTTACGTTTATTGGTGAGTGCGACCGAGAGACATTTGGATTATAATCATTCCCTGAGTGCTCGAAACAGGGACCTCTATCTCGTGGTATGCCTTTATTCCGACAGAACGGCCACACAATGAATCACGTGGTTCCTGGTCTATGGATGGTGGAGAGGAGAATACGTTTCTTCTACAGGGCCTGCCTGCAGACTCGAAACTCACAGTCTATAACCAGACATATTTCACGACTCCCGAATTTCCTGTCGGCCCTCACACTCTCAGAGTCACCTTCCATGAATCCGATAAAACCACGCCTCTCTGTCTTGACTATCTATACGTCAAGAACGGCTCCTTTCCTAGCTCCTCCATCTCCTCCTCGAGCTCAACACCAGGCTTCAGGCATACTAGTACCTCAACGCTTGGGCCCCAAAGCTCTGCTAGAGATGATGAAGGAACATCGGGAGGAATACCTGTAGGCTCTCTTATAGGTGGTGTTATGGGAGGGTTGGCAGTTTTGCTCTGCCTTGCAGGTGTCCTTATTATGATCCGACATCGACGACTAAAGCGGGAGTCCTCACTTCCTCATGGATCAAAATACACTACTCCAACTGGATTTCCATTTTACTACCGTGGCGAACGCCATCATCGAACCGTCGGCGAATCTGGTAATATGATTCAGACTAAGCCTTGGATTATTTCTACCAAGGAAGCTGTACCGGGAGGCACGGACATCAAGCGAACTACAAAGAGTGGCTTGGTCGAGGCCAAAACACGAATATAAGCCAAAATGGGTTCGAGATGTATCCTCGTAGCTGGTAGGGAAGTTGGGCGTGGGTTGGGATGGATTGGATAATACATGATTTTGTACCCGAAGAATAAGTACCTCAGCGGCCGGAGGATCGATGGGTAGCCGTTGACGACACCGACTCAGACATCAGATGCATCAGCGCATCAGCCCTTGGCTGTAGCGGGGCTTGGCTCCCCGATAGTGGCAATGTAAGTCGTGACAATCCAGGGAACTATAGCCTGGGAGCTTTACACAGTATTTCGACAAATGGATCTGTCTCCTTCCCATTCAGTAGTATGTTAATTGTTCTGAGTATAAATTACGAGGAGTTAAAGTATGTGTTAGTATGAAGGCAGGAGCATCGAGCTCCGGGGAACAAACAATGTCGTGAATTTTGACACACATCCGCCAGTGAGTAGTGAGATGAATTGGAAATAACTCATAACTCTGTACCCGAGGAGCAAGTAGCTCAGCAGCTCTGAGCTCTGAGCGGTAATCACTGTTTCCATCCGTTCTCTTTGTTTTCAGGTACAAGCAGGCTGGATCATGATTATTTTACTATCCGTACTGTATAGTCGAAGTTACAGGATCTAGCATTCCAGCTGCTAAAAATTAATTTGAAAAGCTGAGAGGGCAGACCTATAGTCCCAGGATTTAATCAGTGGCGGGCAAGCGGCATTCTAACAGCACGATTCCAATAATGCAGAAACGTATCCTTCTGAGATTATTTTATCACTGATTGTTCTTGGACATAACATGCAAAATAAATAGTGAGAGCTGAGGTGACAGTGCAGCAGTTGCGAGGCGTATGTTAGATTTGCTCATTGATATAACTCCAGCGGGCGGCACGGTCAACCAAGCGAAGAGATTTTCACTCGCTCGATCCTTTTCTCAACGATGAAGTCTCACTAAGTGTGTTACATCAAACAAACACATACTTAGTTGAGTCTGAGTACGGGACACTATAATTGAATTCCTGGCATACGGCCGCAAGGGGATAATGCAACGAGCCCGAAGGGACCATGGGCACGTCGGGTCTATGTCGTGGAAGATCATACTGCCAAATACGGCAATGGTCCCTTTTGCATCAATTTGACATGAGCTACATCGACTGGCTGGCTCAGTGTACCCTTGACACCGATCACTGCTATCATTCTACCTAGCATCGTCGTCCTCTTACGAACAGCCACTTTCTGCGGGTCACATGAAACCAAGCGCCCCCTTTTTTCGCTACGTCCCCCCAATCAAATGATGGAGAAGAGTATTAGGGAGTGTTATCGCAGTTGAACTTCCAGGGCAGTTGGATACCACTTCGGCTCCATTTCAAAAACCTAATGAATGCGCCTTGAAGTCAATCCTTCTGAAACTTCAGTCCTGACCCAAGTCAATCCGCTAGCTGTCAGGTTGAGCTTGTTCACTCATTTCCGCCCTCATTCTTCATGGCCACTAAGAATCGATGGGTAGTCGTTGACGATATCGACCCGAAAATCAGCTATAGCGGGGCTTGGCTCCCTGATAACAACGGAAGTGGTGCCAATCCCGGGAACTTTGGTCCTCCTTACCTAGGAACTCTACACGGTATTTCGACAAATGGATCTGTCTCCTTCCCATTCAATGGTATGTTTGCTATTCTCAGTCTAAAACGCAAGGAGCTAAAGCTTATGTTGTTACAAAGGCACGAGTATTGAGGTCTTGGGAACGAACAGCGTCGTCAACTTTGACACGAACCCCGACCCTAATTGGGAATGCTTCATCGACGGCATCAGCATAGGCAGAGACAATCTTTTTGAGTGGGCAGAATCCAACTGGAGGTTCTGCGGGCGGCATGACTTTGCGGATGGGAATCACACCCTCCGCATTGAGGTTACGGTGCAATCCCCTAATCACACGTTCTGGCTGGATCAGATACGATACATCCCTTCCCCGACATTACCACTTGACAATAAAACCATTCTTATCGAAAATACTGATCCTGCTGTGCAATTTGATACGCAGTGGGGTAGCCTAGCTGAGAATGCAAATATAACCACTAAACAGGGCTCGGTTGCGCGGGTTACATTTATTGGTGGGTAGGACCGAGAGTTAGACCACGGACATTACCTAATTGTTCGAAACAGGGACCTCTATCTCGTGGTACGCCTATATTCCGACAGAATGGCCTCATAATAGATCACAGGGTTCCTGGTCGATGGATGGTGGAGAGGAAATCACATTTTCTCTGGAGGGCCTACCCGCAGACGCGAAAACCACAGTCTATAACCAGAAATTTTTTACGACTCCCGAATTCCCCGTGGGCACTCATAATCTTGTAGTCACCTTCCATGGATCCAATCAAACCACACCTCTATGTCTTGACTATCTATATGTCAAGAACGGCTCCTTCCCTACCTCCTCCTCCCCCTCCTCTTCGGGCTTGGACCCAGGCTTCAAAAATACTAGTACCTCGACACCTGGGCCCCAAAGTTCTGATATAGATGACGGGGGAACATCGGGGGGAGTGCCTGAAAGTACGGCACAGTTATTACTCCCTTCACCCTCCCCGAGCTCGACCCTAGATTCTGGAGGCCTATCAGGAGGAGTGCCTGTGGGTACTATCGTAGGTGGTGTCATGGGTGGGTTGGCAGTTCTGCTCTGCCTTGCAGGAGTCTTTATTTTCATCCGGCATCGACGACTGAAGGGGGAGTTCTCGGTTCCTCATGGGTCAAAATACACTACTCCAACAAGGTTTCCGTTTTACTATCGTGGCGAGCGTCATCGTCGAACGGTCGTCTCACCCGGTGCTATGATCCAGACTGAGCCTCGGATTATTTTCACCCAGGAAGTCGCGTTGGGAGACACAGACATCAAGCGAGCCACAAAGGGCAGCTTGGTCAAGGCTAAAACAGGAAAATAAGCAAAAATGGTTCTGAGATGCATTCTTATAGCTGATAGGGAACTTAGGACGTTGGGTGGGATGGATTAGAATACTGCATGATCTTGTACCCATAGAGCGACAAGCTCAGCAGCTGCAAGATTTGGGCGGTAATCACTGTTCTCATGTATCAATAAGTTGGGTCATGATTATTTTACTATTTGTAAAACAGCGTGTCAGACTCACAGGAGCTAAACATCGAACTGCCAAGAATAGACGCCAGTGATGGCGAATAATCCTGATTGGGAAATCAATCATTTCTCTCCTTGCACCGTCATCACAACACTATGGTCGCCAGTCTCATAGCCATCCTCGACCTCAAAGGCAAGCCGCTCATTCAAAGGGCATACCGCGACGATGTACACACTTCTGCTATCGAGAAGTTCTTACCTCTCGTGCTGGATATCGAGGAGGAGGGACAGCAGGTGACGCCGTGTTTCTCGAGTCAGGGGATCAATTACATGCATATCCGACATTCGAATCTGTATTGTGCGTCGCGAACTCTTTGTCTATGATTCTATGGATACTGATGTTGATATCTATCCTCTCTAGTGCTGGCGTTATCGAAGAGAAACACAAATGCGGCAGAGGTCATTATCTTCCTCCACCGGCTGGTTTCGGTGCTGGTTGAATACTTCAAAGAGCTGGAGGAAGAGAGCATACGCGACAATTTTGTGATTATTTATGAGCTCATGGATGAGATGATGGACTTCGGGTATCCACAAACGACGGAGAGTAAGATCTTGCAAGAGTGCGTGTCTTGCCTTTTCTATGACTGCATATCTGGGTGCTGATACACATTGATAGGTATATCACCCAGGAGTCACACAAGCTTGAGATACAAGCGCGGCCACCGATGGCCGTGACGAACGCCGTATCGTGGCGAACAGAGGGTATCCGATACAGGAAAAATGAAGTCTTCCTCGACGTCATCGAGAGCGTCAACATGCTCGTACGCCCTCACCAGTCATATTTTCCATTCTCGGTTTCTTACATTTTCGTAGGTCAACGCTAATGGCAACGTCGTCCGCTCCGAAATACTTGGCGCTGTCAAGATGAAATGTTACCTCTCAGGGATGCCAGAGCTCCGCCTTGGGCTCAACGACAAAGTCATGTTTGAATCCACAGGACGCACCGCACGAGGTAAAGCCATCGAAATGGAAGACGTCAAATTCCACCAGTGTGTCCGCCTCTCGCGATTTGAGAGCGATCGCACGATATCGTTTATCCCGCCTGATGGAGAGTTTGAGTTGATGAGTTATAGATTGAGTACGCCAGTGAAGCCGTTGGTTTGGGTAGAGGCGGCTGTGGAGAGTCATAAAGGGAGTAGAATCGAGTATATGGTGAAGGTGAAAGCGCAGTTTAAGAGGAGGAGCACGGCGAACAATGTGGAGATTTATGTGCCTGTCCCGGATGACGCTGATAGTCCCAAGTTTAGAGTGAGTGTCTCGCTAGACTGGTGGGGGCAGGGTTGGACTGACCATATACATAGGCGTCAACGGGAACAGTGCAGTACGCACCAGATAAATCGGCGTTTGTATGGAAAATCAAGCAACTGGGCGGTTCTCGCGAATTCCTCATGCGTGCACACTTCGGTCTACCTAGCGTTCGCTCGGGTACGTTCTCGCCCTTTGACCTCACTCACTGTCTAATCCTGACTCACTTCCACACTTCTTCAGAGACGGACGTAGAGAAACGACCTCCGATTACTGTCAAATTCGAAATCCCCTACTTTACAGTATCAGGAATCCAAGTTCGGTATCTCAAAATCGTAGAAAAGAGCGGATATCAGGCTTTACCTTGGGTGCGGTATATCACGCAAAATGGTGATGATTATAGGTATGTGTCTCAAATCTGCTCACAAGTGAAGAGTTGCTCATTCGATGTACCTGCGTGTTTCATCAAGTCTGAGGACAGCGTTGGAGAAGGGAAGCGCGTCGATCGTGCCGATGTGATTAACGTGCAGATGGAGGCTTTTATCACTTTTAATGCTTTTGACTCGCTTGGGTTCTTTGTTATGAATGTCGCGGATTCAAAATATAAAAATAGTTGAACATTCAAGCCGCTCCGTAGCCTCAAAGATGACCATCCCAGAAAGTTCTCACTCATCTATGGAATACACTGTTTTCGATTTCATGGGTCATATTCGGTCTGGCGCACTGCTGACGAGCATATCTTTATCGTGCGTATGGCCGTGGTTTGAACTCTGGAAACACTGTTGGTTGTTGAAGCATAGTAGTAAATGAAGGTTCCCATCAGCCCCCTGAGTAAGCTCTATAATATCCTAGAGCGCACAGTCCCAGAAGCCTAGGTGATATCTACTTATTGAATGGACCGTGTCCTGGGACTGTCGGTTAGCCTGTCAAACACTCAACGACTCGGACAAGAGGAGTGACCGCTACTCAATTCAACAAGAAACTTATTTTTTGGTTGATAAACGGCTGGAGTCCTGCAGGGGGATTGGCATGATACGCGCAAACCATCTCAAGCATATACTTAGCTTCTCATACTTAGCAGCAATCTGCCGGCCCCCCTGGCCCGAAGTGATCAAGGTTCTAAATGGATCTGATCGGCGATTAACGCTCGTTATCTTTCTACTCCAACCAAAACATACGAGCATGGGCGATTCTAATGAACGCAGCGATACCTTTGACTTGTATGATCTTCGGGTAGAAGTTATTTGTCCGCCAGGAAAGAAGATTTATTGTGGTGCGAAAGAAGGGGATTATTTCGAGTTGCGCGGCGAGATGTTGCACTTGCCACCGGGTCAAGGGTTTTCGATCTATTCATTGGGTAGAATGTTATGCTAAAATTGACAGTGTTCTCATCTCATTTGTTGTCCTTTTTCAGCGGCAGTTCTTCCTTTACTAGCAGCAAAACAACGTCCGACACACAAAAATGATTGGATGACGACGGACTGCGAGATTGCGTGCCCGGATCCGAATTGTCCGTCTCGATTGAGAATAATTAGGACGGGGAGGAGGGGTTTTAGCCATGGGGATGTTACTGCGATACCCCTGAGTGGACATGATGAATAACGCCTGGAACTCTCGGTTGAGAATAGTAGCGTAAATGATGCCGGTGAATAGTCACCATCAATGATCACTTTGTGCAACATCTGTGCCGAAGTTTGGAGAACAACAGGCGTACCACTGTGGGAATAATATTGTGATACAGAACTCAGGGTGTGATCGTGCGTCGGCCCCTTTGCCCTTCCCGTTAATATTCTCTCCTCCAGCATTCCCCTTCCTTGTCGCACACACACACCGCCGATACCACTGATTTCCCCAAATTTATATGTCACTTTAGGTCTAATTGAATGCATATACCGAGCCTTGTGAACTAAGGACAGCATTTGGCCATCGGTTGTCCCTTAACTGACCATGAGCCTAAGGCCTCAGCGGTCGAGTTAGATATTACCCTGTATTAAATGATGACCAGCTGACGATGTATGACTGTGGATATGGTGCATTCTTACCATTTTCTTTTTTATGCTCCCGTCTACTCATGTCACACACCGTCCCACCGTCAACGAGTCCTCAGTCACTAGATTCACTTTTGCACTCTATCTGAGAAACCCTGCAAATCTTTATCAAGCCTGAAAGTATCCAAGCTTGCAGGTGATAAGAACAGCTTGCTTACGCGCTATGCTCTGCAGATAAACCACAACTAGGCTCTTTAGCTTGCTCTCCCTTTTTCGTGTTGGCGCGCATTCAACCAATGATCCCAGTGTACTTGATGTACGCCTATCTTCACCCCTTTGCTCAAGCCCTCGCTTACCGGCTGACTTGTACCCCCTTCTCTTACATTTATTGTTATGTTCACACATATACATCGCGGATAGACATATGGGTAGACATAATCGGTCGGGACTGTGGAACTCATTGTTCCTTCGAGGAACTTTTCACCTTTATCTCCCATAAACTAATTGTCCCTCGTAAAATTTTCCTTGCACAGATCAAGCTTATTTCTGCCAGTCTTTCTCTGGCAAGCATTCAATTTCACTTTTGGGTTTTCGACCCACGATGCGCTAATTAGATTAAACGGAAGGATGGTAGCTGGTATTTCGGCAATTTTCGGTTATCTTTGATTCCTACGATATTTCTCCATTCAGTGCTGGCGTTATCGAAAAACACGAATGCAGATGAAACTATGGTCTTACTTCAGCAGTTCGTGGGCGAGCTGGTTGAGCAGTTTGTCTCGAGGAGATGAAGCAAACGAGTGTCCCCAATAACTGCGTGGTCGCCCTCGAAATTACATGACATTATGAACTTGGGTATCCATCGGCGATGGAAGCTACGTTTTCATTATCATGTGTTGCTACTTTCTGCAGAACTGTATGACCGGGTGCTAAAATATGTCAGTAGGTCCATCGCATAGGCACTTTACCCGTTTGAGACCTAGGCTTATCCTCTGACGGCAATAACGAATGCCATTCCCTGGAACGCACGAGGGAGCTAATCCAGGAATATACTCTCAGCTCTATCAACCTACTACACTCAATATCCCTTTTACATCTCGTGCGATTCAATGACAACGGCAGCTTCATCACCTCCGAGGCCTCGAATGCCGTCGAAGTACAATGCTACCTCCCAGATGCCCAAACCCGCCATGTCCAGTACACAAGTCATGCCTTCCGAAGAAGGGCCTCGAAAATTGGATACGATGGATTTCATCAACCCCTCCGACTTCACAAAGGAGACATGATATCATTCAGGAGGCGCCCGTGGTGGGCCGTGAAGGGAACAAGGCTGGGAACATGATTCAGGCACAATTCAGGAGGAATACGGCGAATAGGTAAATACTCGTGTACTCCCGAATCCAACCAATGTATCTGACTTTGTGTAGAGAATTTGCGAGAGCAGCGCATTGCTTTGGTGTCTATATAGAAAATCAAGAAATTAGGCGATTTACTGCGATTCTTCGCGCTGGCATACTCTAGCCTACCTACCGTCCGCGTAAGCCTTCTCTTCCCCATCGTCTTGCCCTTACAAGCACCTCATTTGGAAACCGACGTAGTTGTCATCCACCCCTGACCGTATCAGGTACCCAAGCTCTGGATATCAAGAAGAAATAAACTGGACCATCAAACCACTCATTCACCATTTCTTCGTTCTGTCAAGCTTTTCACAAGCGGGCAAGCACGTACGCGATGGATTATTGTGATCGGTACTCCTTCCCGCCGCCATCACTAGCGTCAATATGTTCATGCGTGCATTACTCATTTCATCTCAGAACTGCAACTGTCATACTTTCGCAGATCAATGCCGATTAATATACCCCGAAATCGTCAGTTCCATCAAGACTACGTGCTCCCTCCCCCGGGATACCCAAACTCTACCGACATGGCTCTTGAGGCAGAGAGCGTTCGCTCAGTTGCGTTCTTTCTTCCTCACTTCCATCCCCACGTTCACTCATGCACTTCCATACTGACGTAAGAAAATAATTTCTAATCATTGTCAAACTCGAAGTTCCGTGCTCCGCCGTCGTGGGTACACAAGCTCTGTGCTTCGAGACTATGGACACCACTTTTTGCCTGGGGAATTCTATAGCACACGAGATGGTGATTATCACAGCCAGCGCCCTTTTAGCTGACGATCTCTCATTTTTCTGGAACTGACCAATCATCAGAGTTCGAGTACACCGACTGTTTTGATGTGAACCCGTTGAATAGAAGAACGTCTCGCTGTTCCGTGTATTTCTTTCACCTCTTTGAGTCAGTGTGCTAATGCATCTATCATTCTTTTGCGAATTTGATGCTCGATCATGGCTTCCATGAAACACTGTACCCCCATCTCTAAAACCGCGGATAGGCGTACATGTAAGGGTTCATTCCCCAGATCGCCTCGATCACGGAAGCTCGACTGTTGTACAATCATCGCTATGAATAACAGACAATCTGGCGTTCGGGCTCAGGGCTTGAATTTCAAAGAACATTTTCTCTAGGCAGCAAGATCCTCATGTACTCATTCCTACCTTTGCTTATCAGTACACAAATTCGTAACCTCGGCTGTTATCAAAAGTCTAACGGTTAATGTGGGGCGGTACTAATTTTTCACACCCCCGCCGGTTGTTCCGTTCAAGCACATTTGGTTCTGGCCTATTTACGGAAAACTCTAAGTACGGTTCCTCTCAGGGATGGTAAGCAAGTTGATTCAGACCACCATCTCCCATCATCATGAAATGATCATGCTAGAAGCTTCATGCTACTGATCCTGGGAGTAGCACTTCTCAGGCAAGCCGTCCACCCCGCGACAAGACTACTATCAAACAGGCTTTGGAACGCCAACAAAAAGAACTGGACTGTCAAGCTGAATGGTGGATGGATTCAGGGAAGCTCGTATAGCGTAGCAGTGACATCGACTATCCGATGGTGGTCATAGGTATACGTGGTATGTGAACTTCGGGGGAGGACGTTAAACGACTGATTATTGAGATCCAGAGATAGCGTTTACTCCTATTCGGCAATTTTCTTACTCTGCTAAGCAACTAAGCCCCTTTATAGTCCCACGCCAGCGCGATACACCATGTATGTTTCTTGTCATATTCTCTTTGGAAAAATCGTCAACACAGTCTCAATTTGATGCACGGCCACGGGGTGTGCAGCTGGAAGGTCAGGCAAAGGCTGCAAGATAAGCGATAGCTTCATATCCTTCCTAGCCATGTTATTCTCATAGCAGTGTTTAGGGGGACCATGAGAACGCTTGATATTCAGGATCACTATTCAGTATCTTGGCATCTGAAGGTTATGTATAACTCACTCATGTCATAGCCACGGGAACAAGCTGAAGGTATCTACACTAGACGCGTTTACATCAGGGAACCATGCCAAGAACGCGTATTGTGATATCAGGCCTGTGCGACTCAGGATGTCCTCGGGAATTATGGCGCTATGAAGGACGTATAAAAGCGCTCGCTCTCACCAAGCCCCAAGAATGATGATATATCAAGAGAACGAAGATCAGATCTATGTCTACCACTTGCTGCTTCAGCTGTGTCAGTCCCATTGTTGTTCCCCAGTCAAGGAGTCCTGATCTAGCTTCTGGGGAAGCGTCATAGTAAGGACTGTCACCGGTCCACATGGGAAAATGCAAAACGCCAATCCTACAAGGCATGTAGGACAGGAAAACTCATAAAGGATGTAATTCCAACTGAGCCAGGAACTACGACTCCCTCTTCCTCTCATCCCGTATCGCCTCTACAGTGAAGCCTCGCAATGGTCGACCGATATGGACTAATGCCAGAGAACTATGTCATTGACCTTGCTAGAGCCCGAACCAATAACTACATTCACAGTGCGTGTTTGTTGGGAATCAGGGAATTTTGTCCAATCATCATTGAGAGCACACTTTATTGAACCAGCCGCTATTGTTACCCTTCTTGCATATGACACCATTTACCTCTTCCCTCAAGAGGTTTGGAATGAATTTTTTCAGTGGATCACTTTTCTGGACTCTCATTTCCGCTTGGCAGGTCAAGTATATTTATCAGTTCGTAGTGTTTATTCAGACAGGTGTACAACTCTCTTACTCTCTGTACCCCCAGGGGCTCTTGGTCAAGGGTGTATGCCATCTACCTTGCCATTCGTCTCTCCGCTTGGTTTAGTGTCATGTGAGTGCAAATGCAGATATCCGGCTAGTAACACAAGCTGAATGTGAAATACAGAGCAGAATTTTACAGTAAGTACTAAGGAGCGCGTCTTGGCAAGAGCCAGTCAAGTATTTACGTTGAAAACGCATAGCATGGGGCAACACTTTCTTGTCAGTCCAGGTAAGACCCTTATCCTCTCGTTTCTCTGGCTCTCTGACAGTCCTACTGAAATTGTAGTGGTGCGTTCCCCCACCCTGACTTTCTCAGTCGCATTGGGATCAAATCTGATTCATCGACAGGTGCAGTGTTGTGTATGAGGCCATGTTCTCAGTGTGAGTGCTCGGCTCTTTGGCTGAAAAATATACCTAACGCACCATTCTAGTGCCGGCCAAGTCCTTCTTCCAGTTGTGATGAAGGTGTTACTTGTGTTACGCCTCCGAGCTGCTTGGAATAACAATCGCATTGGTAAGTTAAACCCAATTTAGTCACCTTTCTTTGATAATTGACCTCCAAAAAAAGTCGCAATAATATTATACCTTCTCTCGGGAAGTACGTATAAAACTCAAGTATCAGGCATTTGTTTCACTCAGTCTAATCAGTGTTACGCTGCAGCTGAAATTCTAGTGAATGATCACGTTATCAACACTGATTTCATGGCCAATAATTCATCTATATTTAGATTGGGTTGGCATCCACAACGTTCACCATCTATACCATCACACTTCCTGGCGCTGTGCAGGGGGCTACCCTCTTCATGGTTGTTTCTCAACAAACTCCGAGTCCATCGTGATCGTGTATCGTGCTCTTAGCAAGGTTGGGGGCACTTTTATGTATGTTCAAGTTTCTCTAGACGTGCTAGAAGCGCACTGAGGTCTGGGGTTTGGCAGAGTTGTCCAAACAATATCCGCTCTTGTGGAGACTATTTTGACCCTGATCAAATTTGTTCAAACGTATAGAGAAACCAAAATCGCTGCATCTACAATTCATGAGCGGATTTCACATCTCCAAGTCTGCACGCCTCTTCTGTATGTGTTCTATCGTGACGGAACATTACTCTATGTTCCGTAAGTCAATGTTAATTGTTAAATATTAAGAACTCCGCTGATCTCCATTGTAGGATTTTGCGTAAGGGCAAAATTATAGCGCAAATTGATCATATTCACTGACCGACTGCTGTGACCAAGTCTTTTCACTTTTCGAGCTTGTCCTCATGTTCAACCTACTACCGCCATCGGCTGCAGCGATTTTCAACTACGTTGATTGGGCCATGTAAGTGTCCTATCACAATAGCTCTCGAAGCATTGATATCATCTGTTCAAATTGTAGCTGGGGTCAGGTTTTATGGTGCATGATTGTAAGCCTTGAACCTGCTCATCTCGCAGTACTGCAAAGACTAACTGAGTCATAAAATCAGGTCTCTCGCCTGATACTCAACGTTCGCGAGGCGGGTTGTAGTTTCAGGGAGACTTTACTTTCCAGACCGATCCATTCAACTATACAGTTCCACCTTCCTGCGAACCCTGATGGGGAAGGTAGCACACACTTGGAGGAATTCGATGATGTGCACGAAGGCATTCAGTATAGTATGGCAGTGTTGAACCAAGGTGCATGAGAACGTGAGTGAGGCGTGGAATCCGGTAAATATTACGAATAGCTTGTAACAGATGACATGCATGAATTATCTGGAGCGATTAGAGTCTCGTCATTGGACTAGGGCTTTGACTACAGGTAATGTTTAATGGGAGGGAGGAACCGAAACGTCGTACGGATGAGCCGTACTAGGTATCATAGGCTTTTTGCCGGGTCCCTCGCAAAAATCATATCTAGGGCTGAAGGACACACTTAATCGTCCAACAACTGCTTGTGCGCGACATTAGTTCTAGCTCCGTCGAAAACGTACTCGAGCATAAGGACGCTCATGCACAGTTTTGGCTATTCCTATTTCCCGGTCTCCCAGTAAGTCGAAGGAAACTGAGCAGATTTGTATTTTTACCTAGAAATCAGCGGCAACGAGCAGGCCTTTTGGCAATAAGTATGTATGTTCTCAGTGGACTGTAGGTCACTGGTCATTGTCAGGCCAACACCCGGCAGCTAGCATGGGGGAGCTAAAAGGGGACTCCATAAATAGATACAAACAAATAAGCCGGGTCCCCTTGCCAGGAAATCGTTTACTCAAACAGCACCACCTCCATCCACACGCCCTCTAATCATTGAAATTTCGATGTGTAAAACCTCAAAATACTTGTATATAGCTCATGGAAACTGTGTTCTCGTCGCACTCGACCTTGCCAAATTTGGTCTGGGGCTTCCTGCCCGGGGTCATCATATGATCGACTGTGTGCTTCGATACAGTTGAACATATGGACTCGCGAAGAGTCGGTGTGTGCGAAAACCTTTTTCTGGACAATATCCCCTTCATTTGCTTATCGCCTTGCCTCATATTAGTCTCGAAGCCACGGGAAAATCTACCAGCCTTCTTTAGCTCAAGCACCCCATCTCTGCTGAATAACCTCAACATTCGCGAATGCTACGTTTTCGCTATTTCATCGCAGTCGTTTTGCTGCTTTTTGTTGGGAGCAGCTGGGCCCACCGCTTCGATGCTCGTTCAGGTAGCAAGGTATTTCCCGACCTTTATGAAGCCTCTGTGGAAGACCTGCAGAAGGGAATGGAAGCTGGGCACTTCACAAGTGTAGACCTCGTCAAGGTACGCCTATACTGTTGATGTGATAGCTACTGGGCCCATGAATGAGATTCAAAGGCGTATTTTGCCCGAATAGAAGAGGTCAATCTACGAGGGCCCGCCATCCGTGCTGTCCTTGAGATCAACCCTTCAGCACTTTCTCAGGCTGCTGCTCTTGACCACGAACGCAAAACTCGAGGGAAGCGGGGGCTTTTGCACGGAATCCCAGTACTTCTCAAGGTGCGTTATGCCCCGTCTGATGTTTTCGGTAGCCTAAGGCCTGCCTAGGATAATATCGCTACGGTCGCTTCAGAAGGTAAGTGTACCTTGAAGGTGACTTCTTTTGCTAAGGTTATCATCAAGGAATGAATACTACGGCGGGTTCTTTCAGCCTGCTGGGATCCATTGTTCCGGACGATGCTGGTGTTGTAAAGAGACTTCGAGCAGCTGGTGCCATAATATTGGGTTTGTTGCCATCCAATACTTGTGCGTATTAGTGGTGCTGACAGCCTGCCCCAAAGGGAAGGCCAATTTGTCCGAATGGGCACATTTCCGTGGAAATTTACCTTCTGGCTGGTCGGGCCGTGGACGACAATGCACAAATGCATACTTCCCTAATGCCGATCCATGTGGCTCTTCGTCTGGTTCCGGCGTCGCAGCATCTATCGGACTTGCAGCAGTAACGTTGGGTACAGAGACAGACGGTAGTATCACATGTCCTACGAGCAACAATAATCTCGCGGGGATAAAGCCGACTGTTGGATTGACATCTCGTGCAGGAGGTCAGCTTGCCGCCCTTCAGCCCTCTTTGTCAATCGACTAACTCATTGATTTACTCAGTCATTCCTATATCAGCACATCAAGATACTATAGGTCCAATGACGAGATCTATGGCAGATGCTGCCATTGTTCTTTCTGTGATCGCTGGAAAGGACCCGAACGATAATTTCACCCTCGCTCAACCCGATAAGGTCCCGGATTACACAAAAGCATTAAACAAGAATGCTTTGAAAGGGAAGCGGATTGGCGTTCCTCGCCAAATATTCCTCAATAACAGCATCTCCGGTGATGATCCATCAGTGAACGTACAGTTCGAGAAAGCCCTTAACGTTATCCGGAGTTTGGGCGCCACTGTTGTCGATCCCGCCGATATGCCCTCAGCTAGAGAACTCATCAGGTCTAACAATGAGACGATCGTCCTCGATGTTGAGTTTAAAGTGAGCCAGGAAGATCATCGGGTTGTCTATGTCACTCATTTTTGAGAAGGTTCAATTGAACGCATGGTTCGAGTCCCTGTTGGAGAATCCCTCTGGCGTTCGCAGCCTCGCCGACTTGATCAAATTCAATGATGATAACCCAGATCTCGAGGAACCACCTCAGTTTGAGGATCAGTCCGAGTTCAGTTTCTCATGCTCATGATGTAGCTTATGTGATGTTCTGATTCAGCTAACTCAGGTTGATTGAATCCGAAGGAACTGCTGGCTTTGATTCTGCATATTTTGCAGCCCTTGCAGCTGACCACGATCTCGGATCCACCAGAGGAATAGATGCCGTACTCCAGCAACATAAACTTGATGCACTGGTTCTCCCTGCTACAGGATTCACCACTGTGCCGGCCGGTGAGTGGAAGATCTAAAATGTGACCTTTTTAATCTAACTCGAACCCCAGCTATTGTCGGGTACCCAATTATCACTGGTGCGGTTCCTCGTTTTCTTTATTTTACTCGCGAGGAATAGCTCGAGCTAATAGTCACACTCTTTCTCAGTACCTCTCGGTTTCTTCCCCAACAATGTAACGATTGGACGTGCAGGACCAAATCTCGTATACCCTGCGCCGGGAGTTCCATTCGGACTTTCATTCCTTGGAACGGCTTTCTCAGAGTTCGAATTGATCGGCTTCGGGTATGCATACGAGCAAGCCACAAAGACAAGGCTGGCGAGGAAAGCATTTGCAGCCGCCATTCCCAAGACCCAACTTAAAGACATAGTATCGAAATAATCTCAGTAGCAAGTGATGCTTGTCGAAGGTCTCTGACTGGAATTTCTATGAGTAGTTACCTCCTTGACAGTCCATTACATGCCTCGGAAATCGTGATATCCTGATTTTCAAATGTTTTCCTCCTCGGCTAAATCTGTCGCAAAGTTGGCTCGATTTATTGGCGTATATATCGAACATACTGAAATTCACCCCCATTGTGCATTTCTCCCATATTACTCGTCGTGTACTTACAAACGACATGAACATCGTCTATCAATGCTGGATTCAAAAGCGGTGGATTAAAGAAAACTCATCGCCCTCGCTCAGGGAAGCCACTGTTTGACTTTCCAGTGTTAACCTGCCATCCAAGACTTTAGATTCTGCGAGGGGCAGGATAATGATAAAACCGTACTTCAAAGTTTCAACTGTCCCTGTTTGCTTCTAAGATGCTGTTAAACATAATACTAGCCGGGTTTTGATTCTGAGCTCCGAGCAGCAAAATTCTCGCGACCAAATGCACTTAGCATAAAAGTGCTGGAAACAATCATACGCTACCGAGTTCATTTCTGCGGACTGAAACCTCACATTTACCCCGATTCGTGAGCATACGGTATTCAGAAGGAAATCAGAGGAGCCTAGGAGTAGGATCCTAATCCGGATAACTGATATGAACTCCGAACTACAACTCCGCTCCGGCGACCTCAATCTCTTCAGCCCGACACTGCCTCTGACCAGCAGCATCCAACAACACGACTCGTGTTAATTGCTGGGGCTATTATCCAAGCTTACTCGTTATGATGTGCGTGGCGCCCCTCTCTGTTATAGCGTTCTATCTGGGTTCCATTTGACCTCAAAGCCTCCAAAAAGTTCCCCCAAGATGCCTACGCTCGAGGTCACTCACCTGATTAGTTAAAGTGCTTGCTCGGCTACTTTGTTCCAGCGATCGATCCTCCCTAATGTCAGCCACCATCCCTCCGGCCCACGAGCTGCTCCGATCACCCCCTTCTTGTTTCGTGATGTCTCTTCCTCTACTGTCGTCTCTCATTTCACTATTCAGATCTTATCTGAATTTTCTGCGCTCTTTCCTTTCGTATTTGCTCTGGACTTCTCGTATCGTTCTGGAAGAGTCCCTCACCCCGCCGCCTACGCCTATTGTTGATCCTGAGATCGGGGTCGAAATGATGGTGCAATCCATGGAAGGTTCGAGTGTCCACTCAAAACACCAGTTCTCATTCTGATTCACGCCACATGGGTTATCTTCCAATACAACACACTCAGTCTTTGAACCACCTTTTTTCTGCGCGGTCCCCATCACTCAGCCGCCCAACACTCCATACTTACAACAATCATCAGTACCTGGCTCACCGCTCAGCGAAGGTCCCCTCTCCTACGAGGACGCTTCTGTTACTACGGATACCTCAGTTAGCTCCACGTCTATGAAGTCTTGTCGTTATCCTTCCATGCAACTTTGCGATCTCTCTGACAAGGAAGGGATACTTGCCATGATTCTTGCCATTCTCGACAAGGGGGAGACAGAAAGCGCTGATGATCTATCAGAGAAAGGGAGTCTCGGGAATGAGAGCTCTAGTTTCAGTTCAATTGAACCATGCGAAGCAGAGAACAAATTGGTCATGAACGGCACTGGAGCCGGACTCGATTTATTACCTCTACGGCCAAGCCTAGAAAAATATGAGCAGTCGCATCGCAACCAGTCAACCAATCATGGGACTCATGTTCTTTATCTTGAACAAGGGACACATATCACCATGGGTAGCAACGTTTCTGATGACGTCTCTGAGAAGGATCTTGGATGCGGAGATTCAGCCTATCGACATCCTCTTCCGCAACGTCCGTCAGGGGGGCCGTCATCGGTTTGTATCTCTGACTTTTCTCAATCATCCCGACTGACCTATGCCATGCAGTTTTAGAGAGTGCCGGCCCGCCTAGGTCATCTCAATCTGCTCTTGTCCCCTACGAACCCCAATATCTCTCTCCCGAAAGTGACTCCTCCTCATCGGTCCCTTCACAAGGCGTTGGTCATGGAGGACGGCTATTATTACCCGCTTCCCTCGATTCCGTTCCTAGACGAGGCTCCTTGATGCGCCCGCCATCTCTTGAAGATACTCATTGGGAGTCCATTTTCCACCTTATCGATGCCTTCCGAACCGGAATCTCTTACAGTCAGAGCCGAAGATCGTATGCTCGGTATGCCGCTCCTATCGGACATTGCAGTCTCATTCGCTCTGGCGAGCTTGATCGAATCCTGAGAGCGTTTTCGTCCACGGACGATCGTTGAAGGCTGGCAACCTCTTTTGATTCGTCTTCGAATCCAGACCTGCGCTCTATTTACTTCACTTGTACTCTCCAGCATTGTAGTCACAACAGTTTTTCCAGCTAAGTATTTCGGCCTTCTTATACCCAGCTAAACAAATCATCCGCCATCTGCATCTGATTCGATGTCTCACGTCCAGTGACGACCCCAATAAAGCGTGGCCATCCAGGAATT